>PVIU01001009.1:0-247171 GCA_004026605.1 Ondatra zibethicus | reverse complement strand
GACACGACGCCATGTCTCCTGGACCATTGGACACGACGCCATGCCTCCTGGACCATTGGACACGACGCCATGCCTCCTGGACCACTAGACACAATGCCATGCATCCTGGACCACTGGACATGACGCCATGCATCCTGGACCACTAGACACGACGCCATGCCTCCTGGACCACTAGACACAATGCCATGCCTCCTCTACTCTCACTGCTTCCATGTCTAATACAAAACAGCCCAAGCTGGCTCCTGAGCATCTTAGGCGTCAGAGAGCCCGAGGGTTAGAAGTAAGAATAATATCAAGAGCCAGGGAGCTAGCTGCCTGTGGATAGCCTATCTAGGGAAGGTGGGAAGACAACATTTGCGCTGGAATTTTAAAAAATCAAGGGAATAACCTCTTTTACCTCAGAAAACTTCCTAAGTCAACTAGCAACTTGGCTAAGCAATCACTTGAGCCCTCTGTGTTCAAAACAACAGAATCTGAGGAATCTTCATGACAAGAAAAAGACCCAAGTCAGGCCAGTCAAGGAGCCCTCGACTCGGGAAGTAAGGAAGAAGGGGTCCCTAGAGTGGAGAAGGAGCAGCATGAAGCAGGAGCTCCACAGTACTCCCAGGACTGCCTCTGGGGGTGCAACAGCAGAAACTGCAGATGCCAGTCCGCTGGGAGTGTACCCCAAGGGATTGCCTCTGGGGGTGCAACAGCAGAAACTGCAGATGGTAGTCCACTGGAAGTGTACCCCAAGGGATTGCCTCTGGGGGTGCAACAGCAGAAACTGCAGATTCCAGTCCGCTGGAAGTATACCCCAACACAAACTTAGGGAACTAGAAGCAAGAAGAAAGCCTTAAAAATGCAAGAGGAGACATTCTTTCCATCTCTGTCTCTCAGACAGATCACAAAATTACACAAAAATCAAAGGCATGATTTGCTGAATCTAGAATGTTCCCTAAGACTCATGCATTAGAGACTTGTGCCCCTGGGTGGCACTGTTGGGACATAGTGGGACAGTCCTTCATTGGGGGCGGCCCTTTACAAGACATTATGGGACCCCAACTCCCTCTACACTCTTTGCTCCCAGTCTCATGATGTAAACATGGCTCTGCCATGTATTTCCACCATGTTATACCCAAAGTAAGGGAACCAGCTGACCGTGGACTGGAACCTATAAACTGTAGGACAAAACAAACCTTTGTTCTTTAAGTTGAACATTGCAAGTATTTTGCTAAAGTGATCTTTTTATTTTTTATTTTTATTTATTTGCTTCTTTTTTTAGTGATCTTTTTTAATTGAATAACAAAACCAGGTGTGATAACATACTCCTTTCATCCCAGCATTTGAGAAACAGAAGTAGGGAGGCCAGCCTGGTCTCTATAGCAAGTTCCAGGCTAGCCAGGGCAACATAGTGAAACTGTCTCAAAAATAATTAACAAAACCAAAAAATAAAATAAAAAACAACAACCAACTTAACTAACACAGACTCTAAACTGAGGTAGGGGCTACAGAGAACAGGTCAGATCTTTAGCTGTACTAGTAACTAAAGGTGTGAACCTGTAAGTGTGTAAGTTCTATATATGTGCAAAGTGAATTTTTACTCTTTCACTTAAAATATTTCTACCATCACTGGGGTTCACAACACCTTATATCAGACCATTCTGGCCTCTTAAAGATTTTTTGGAGCGTATATGTGTGCTTACGCAAGGGGGAAGGGGGTATGTGTGTGCCATGAGTGTGTGGGTGCCCAAGGAGATCAGAAAATATTATCAGAGCCCTGGAGCTGGATTTTTACAGCAATTTGTTGTAAGCTACCTGATGTGGGATTTCCCTCTGTATGATGTGATTACCATTGGTTAATAAAGAAACTGGCTTGGCAGGAGGAAACCTCCTGATAGGGTAGAACAGAGCTAAGTGGGGAAAACTAAACTGAATGCTAGGAGAAGGAAGGCAGAGTCAAAGAGAAGCCATGGAGCTGCCACCAAAGCCGGAACTTTGCTGGTAGGCCACGACCTCATGGTGGTGCACAGATTAATGTAGATGGGTTAAATTAAGATGTAAGAGTTAGCAACTAAGAAGCTAGCGCTAATGGGCCAAGCAGTGATTTAAATAATATAGTTCCTGTGCGATTATTTTGGGGCTGAGCAGCCAGGAACCAACAAGCAGCCTCCTACTACAGCTACCCAACATGGATGCTGGGAACTGAATACTGGTCCTCTGGAAGAGCAACAATTGCTTAGCCACTTAACCATCTTTGCAGCCCCGACTCTGGCTCAAACCAAGAAAGGAAAAACAGACCTGTCCACCAAGAGCACCATGCAAGTCAGACATCTAGCAAAGGGGAAATATGTGAAATGACACTTTGGAGCCACAAACATCGGGGAAGTTGGAGAAAGCTAACTATTCACCATTAGAACAATGTTATCCCTCAATGAAAATACACTCATGGAAACCTAAACACATCCTATCAGGAGGCAGTTTGGCAGAGATGGTCCCTTAACCTCTGAGGTCACTTACTCCTCTATAAAATGAGGGTTCCTGGCCCTTAGAAAGACTCAAGTGAGATCATGCATACAAAGCCCTTTGTACACTGCCTAGCACAAAGGCGGCATCCACTAAATGGCAGCTGCTAGCATGAGTCATCTTGAGTATTAATGAGTTACCTGAGCAGCCTTGGCAAATGTTGGCCCGTGGTAGCGGCCACCAATGCGCAACACATCCTCTGTACAGTAAAAGAACTCAGAGAAGCCATAGAACTCGCTGTTGTTGAAGTCAATCGGTGACTGGTAAATGCCATTCAGTGAGGCCTGGCTGGTGTTGGAGCGGGCCAGCAGGGGGCTCAACATTGCCCTACAAGTGGTCCAGTCGCCCTTTCCTCGGACATGCAGGACCTGGCTGTTCCTCTCCACCACATCTGTGAGTCCCACAGGCAGGCAGGGGTCCAGAAATGGGTTGTCAGGACTCAGGCCGGTCTTCTGGCCCAGCAATCTGTCACAACGACAAAAATAGAACATGAGGGGGCTGGCCCTGACCTCTTCTGAGAACTAAGTTCACTTCAAAAGCACCTTCTGATTTTCAATGACAAACATAGCAACAAGGGCTGAGTGGAGTATTACTAGGCAGCAGCAACACATGTTTAATTGAAGCAAATTAAGGTTAGAAACCAGAGAGCAGTGTACCAGTGATGGATTTCACTCCACCCTCTCTCCACTCTCTCATCAATGTGTATTCCCAGCATAGAGTCAAACAGGAGATGTGAATCTGCTGTTCTCCCTCTGCCTGCCTTCCCACAAACCTCTGAAAAGTGCAAGGGATTCCTGTTTAACACACAGCTGGGGGCTGGAGAGAGGGCTCAGTGGGTAAAACACTCTCTGTACAAGTCTGAGAATGTGAGTTTGAATCCTCGGAACCCGTGGAACAGCCAGATGAGGTGGTGTGTGACTGTAGTCCCAGTGCCTTGCAGGGAGAGAGGAGGCAGACAGAAAATTCCCTGGAAGCTAAAGGGCCAGCTAGCCTGGTGTGCACAATAGTGCACTGTCAGGGCCAGTGAGCCTGGTGTGCACAGCAGTGGACTGTCAGGGCCAGCGAGCCTGGTATACACAGTAGTACACTGTCAGAGCCAGCGAGCCTGGTATGCACAGTAGTGCACTGTCAGGGCCGGCAAGCCTGGTGTGCACTGCAGTAGATTGTCAGGGCTGGTGAGCCTGGTGTGCACAGCAGTGGACTGTCAGGGCCAGCGAGCCTGGTGTGCACAGCAGTGGACTGTCAGGGCCAGCGAGCCTGGTGTGCACAGCAGTAGTCAGAACATGGTTCAGGAATGGATTCATGTGAGGAGAATTCTGAGTGCTTGTGAAAACACTCCAAGAGAACAAGACAAGAGTCTTGCGTCCTCAGTTTCTTGAAAACACAGAACTGTTCTTAGGATGTCCTTTCATGCTCCTCTTACGTGCAGCAGATAGGTGTATGATTACTTCAGACGACTCATCATTGCTTGCTGATGGTAGTCAATCAAATGTTTAAACTCTCCTTTATATGCCTCTATGGGAAAGCATGTTTCTGTCATGTGTGGCTTGTCCCCGTGACTGTATATAGCTTGAACTCATGTGACCTTTCTTACCCTCAGAGTATAAATTGCCTGAGGCTCTGAATAAAGTTGACCAGTGCCTGAGATTTTAGTCTGCTTCATTTATCTACTCCATTCTCCCAGGTCCCACTGCTGCTAGAGCGGTGACAGTGAACAACAAAAGAGACCCTGCTCTCAAACAAGGAGAAGGTGAAGACTGATCCAAGGCCCCAAGTGTCCCATGGCAAATACATGCCCACAATCACACATATCAACATGTACACACACACACACACACACACACACACACACACACACCCCTTATACACACAAAAATACACAAACACACACAACTGGGAAGAGACAAAAGCGGGAAGAACTCAGAGAGGAGAGCTTCCTGAAGAGGGAACCAGAGCGGTGGCACAGTGGCAGCATCTGGCCTGGAGTGAGTGGTGCTGGGGCCAGCAGCCTCCAGGGATCACAAATCCCTCAGCTGCTAAATGGGGTGGGGGGAGGGACAAGACTTGACTCCTTCCATGGCTACAGTTCTACTTCTCTAGTCTATACTTGTCTAGCAATCATATTCTCATTACTAAGGAGATTAATATGCAGATCAGGCCAAAGATGGAAAGCACATGGAGACCACTGGTACCTGCATTAGTTGTTCATTATCCGTTCCTAAACAGGCAGATATGAACGAGTGCACTTTGCAGGGTGAAGATGCATGAACAATTAGAAACTGAAGGAAGACACGGGAAAGGGTAATGCAACAGAATGTTCTGGAATAAATGGAATCTGACTGTTAGTGACGACCATCTCAGGAGGATAGGTTTGTCTGGTAGACCTGCAGCTACGGGAGCCACCTAAACAGTCCTAAAGTAGGCTGATGTGGGGATGTCCTTCTGTATATGTGATACTTTTATTGGTTGATGAATAAAGCTGTTTCGGCCAATGGTTTAGCAGAGCAAAGCCAAGCAAGAAATCTGAAGAGAGATAGAGAGAGAATAGGCGGAGTCAAGGAGACGCCATGTAGCTGCGCTGGAACCTTACCGGTAGGCCACACCCTCGTGGTGATACACAGATTAATAGAAATGGGTTAATTTAAGATGTAAGAGCTAGCTAGGAAAATGCTTAAGCTATTGGCTAAGCAGTGTTGTAATTAATATAATTTCTGTGTGATTATTCAGGTCAGAGTGGCCAGGAAACGAACAAGCAGTCTCCTTTTACAAACGTAGGCAACTTCAGAGCTTGCCTAGAAAGTACCAAGGCAGTGAATGGATGCTGTCCAGCAAGAGTGACGGGAGAAGGAGCACAGGGCGGCAGAGAAGGAAAGCACAGCAGTCAGTGAAGAAGGAAAGAACTGAATCCAACACGAAGCTTTCCGAGCCAGGGATCTCCAGTTATCACAGCACGGGAGGAGCAATGAGTGCCCCAGCTCAAGTCAGCTTGTGCAGACAAACAAAAACCCTCTGTGGGATGTTCATGCAGTCACCCAGAACACCTGCTCCCCAAAGCTCCATTAACTCTTAGTGATGGAGGCTTTAAACAATCAAGAAGGCTGATGAGACAGCATTCAGCATTCTCTAAGTCTGAGACAACTGCTATGGAGAAATCATTACAAGTGGGTAATGCATCTTTAGCTTAGTTTTTCTTGTGAAACCAATGGATGTAACTGTTTGATAGAAAAGAGCCTCTGTTTATTGTATCTTCAATACACACAATGATAAATAACTTTAAATAATCAAAACAAACAAATAAGAATAATTGCTTCATAGCTGTTCATTATGACCTGAATAGTGATTCAGCTGTTAAGAGTGCTTCCTGCTTTTGAAGAGGACCCAAGACCAGTTCCCTGCACCCATATGAGGCAGCTCACAGCCAACCATAACTCTAGCTCCTGGTGATCCAATGCCCTCTTCTGATGTCTACAGGTACCTACACATATTCAAACATACATACACATAAATAACAATAAAAACAAACCCTTTTAAAGAAATCAGTGATCGTTGCAGTTTTCTGGATGACAAACTGGTCAATCAAGATTCAAACACTATTTTAAAGGCATTTTAACTTTCTGCACTTGTTAAGTTTAATGTACACGAGCAAATCCAACTCTTACATGAGAGAAGCTAATCCACTTTTCCTAGCTACAACATCTCCTGACATTTTTGCCAGCCTTACTACTAAACAACAGAATGTACCCTTGCAAAGCAGGGGCTGAAATGGGTCCCTAGAGACGTGGCGGGAAAGAAGGAGGCACTGTAGCTGGATGTCACCATTATCCCCCCACATCTGCAGTCTGGTAGAAGTGAGGATTCCCTGTCAAACGTACCTGTTTCTGTTAAGCGTTTCATTCAGCACAAGGTCTTCATAGCGCTGCCGGGCAAAGTTGCCTCCAAAGCCCAGAAAGGTGGTGACGTAAACCCTGTATACATGCTCTGTGTGCTGCACGTCACAGCCCAGGTTGAACTCAGCCAACAGGACCTTGGCTGCTTCTTCCTGTCACGCAACATCGAGGGAAAAAAAGAAGAGGGTTTCAGTTCCTTTCTAGAAAGCAGCGGCATTGTGAGTCCACCGGGCTCCATTTCTATAACTACTCTTTAAAATGGCCTTCCAATCTCATGGCCAGGCGCAGTGATACTGTCTTGTAACTCAAGCACCCAAGCAGCTGAGGCCAGGAGGACCACAAATCCAAGGACAATCTGAGCTCAGGGCAAGTCCCTGTGTGTATCTGTGAGGTCATTTCCCAAGAGGTTTAACTGAAGAGAGAGGATCCACCCTGAACGTGGGCAGTACAATTCCACCGGTTGGGGTCTTGACCGAATGAAGAGAGAAAGTCAGCTGGGCACCTGCATTCTTCTCTCTTGGCTTCCTGACTACAGATGCCATGTAACCAGCTGCCTCAATTGGGCCACGCCTCCCCACCATGATGGACTGTTTCCCCTCAAAATGTAAGCCAAAATGACCTTTCCTCTTAAGTGGTTTTTGTTGGGCATTTTGTAACAGTCACGAGAAGCAGCTGACACAGGGGAAGTAGGTTCATTTGTAGTTGGTGCCATTTCCTGGTACGGACATCTGTATTTTCCAATTCTCTACAATGGAAGTGTACTATTTTCACAATTAGAAAAAAAATCCTTTAACAAAGAAAGGATCATTGTGAGATCTATTCTATGACCTTGTCTAGAGTTATTCAAAAAGCTTTTCCATGTCCTCTGATAGGCTTGGGCATTGGCAAAGTTCAGTTTTATCTTCAAAATAAGAGAGGTTTTGCTGCTTGAGTGGTTTTTGTTGTTGTTGTTTCAAGCAGGGTCTCACTGTGTAGCCATGGCTGGTCTGATATTCATTCTGTAGACCAGGCTGGCCTCAAACTCACTGAGATTCACCTGCCTCTGTTTCCCAAGTCCTGGTATTAAAGAGGTGTGCCACCAACACCCAGCCTTGATTTTGGTTTTTAACTTTGAAGATAGAGATTAAACTATGTCCCTGAACTCCGATCCATAGCAGAGCCCTTCCTCTGGTCTAGTTCCTCCTGCTCACCCTCACATGCAGCCCATCCCTAGCCCCTGCTCTGAATCAGCATCCCAATGTGCTTCTTGTGTAATTTTTTAATGCGTATGACTGCAAAATGGAAATAACTATTTGGACTGTGAGATTTTTAATTTGTGAACATATTACTGCAACCTAGAAACTCTACTCCTCGATTTATACCCAGGAGACCTAATAACTTATGTTTACACAAAAGTACGTTCATGAGTGTTCCCAGCACTGCCATCCATAACCCCTCAATGTGGAAGCTACTCAGCTATGCATCCAGTGATGAACGAAAGAGCAAAAGGTGGACCGGTGATTCAATGGACTCAGCCACCAAAACTAGCAATGCACTGATACATACCACAACATTGGTTACCTTGCAAACATTTTCCTAAGAGTCAGACATAGAGGGCCATACTGCATGATTTCATTATATGAAAAGTCCAGAACAGGCAGATCCCTAGATGAGAGAAAGCGATGGAGGACTGGACAATGGGAGATAACTGTTTTTGGCAGTGTTGAAACATTCTGAATTCCAAGCGATGCTGCATGGTCTTTGCTTTCTAACCAAATGCAAGCATCCATCGTTGAGTCACTATACTGCTATGTCTGCATCTAATTTGGTGCTTGCAAGTACTTCCGCTGCTGCTTTCTAAATCTATACACACAAGTCATTTAAGACTTAACACTCAAAAGACCACAAATGTGAATTCATTTTAACTCATTAAGCCTTAGGACTTCAGAACTAGAAGATCAAAAAGATGCTCTGACCCCAGCTCAGAACCCCACTGTTCGCTCTGACCCCGGTTCAGAATCCCCCTGTTGGCTCTGACCCCGGCTCAGAACCCCACTGTCAGCTCTGACCATGGCTCAGGACCCTACTGTTCGCTCTGACCCCGGCTCAGGACCCCAGTTCAGAACTCCCACTGTCAGCTATGATCCCGACTCAGGACCCACTGTTAGTTCTGACCCCGGCTCTGACCCTGGCTCAGGACCACACTATTTGCTCTAACCCTGGCTCAGGATCACACTACTGCCTGCCCTTTCCCTGCCTTCTCCTCTCTCTGCTGGACTCTTCGTCTTCCTAGTTCCCCAGCCTGGACCATCAGGACTTCTGCAGATCCATCCCTGCCCTTCTCACAACACCAAACCCACTCACCTAAATATAACTAGATTTTTGCTCTAAATATTTGCTGAAATGTGGCCCTTCCCTCCAATTCCATTTCCACTGTCTACTCTGACCTTGCAACTTCTCATTCAAGACTCTCTCACCTATATTTCTCTTTTCTACTCATACCAAAATTATCTTCCTAAAAAAACCAGACCAGCACATAGCCAATGTGGCCACAAAACTTAACAGTTGGGAAGGGACCTTCGAGTTTGTCTAACTATGGAACTGAGGCTCATGTGACTGCCTTACTTTAGCTGGGTCCTTACAAGCGACAGAACGGAAAACCAAGCCCCCTCCAACAACACTCAAGACTCCTCATGATCCAATTCCATCCTTTCTCCCCAGAACCTCCCCTGAAGCTCCTACAGTGGACAGGTCACTGAGCTCCTTAGACATTCCAGGGTCTGTTGCTTTCTCTGTTCCTCTGCGCACTGTGACAGCGGGAGCCAGTCTCTGCTCAGCTTTAACTCTGACCCTGCGCCCAGGTAAGCGGATCACCTTCCATGAACACAGCAACAGTTCTGTCAAGCTTTCACAAACGGGGCTGACCCTGCTGGCTCCTGTCTCCTCCCAGCTGTTGAGACAAGAGGGTCTCAACCACGGGCTATGCTAAACACCGCAGTCTACCCAGCCACACAGCTGTTCAGCCCTAAACAACAGCACCAAGGGTGAGAAGCCATCATTTAGATCAGTACTTCTCAACCTTCCTAATGCTGCGACCCTTTAATACAGTTCCTCATGTTGTGGTGATCCCTGCCCCCACCATAAAGTTATTTTCATTGCTACTTCATAACTAATTTTGCTACTGTTGTGAGTCGTAAGGTAAATACCTGATATGCAGGGTATTTGATATTCGACCCCTGGGAAAGGGTTGTTCAAACCCCCAAAGGGGTTGCAACCTACAGGTTGAGAACTACCATTTAGATCATATTACAGGACTGCTGTGGTCTGACTGACACTTCTGACTCACTGACTTCTGGAGGCAATGTAACTAGCATGTTCTATTTCTTGTGCATACTGCATGTTTAAAAAGGGGTGCTTCTCTTTTCTCTCACTAATGAATCATCTCCCTAAAAATACATTCTTGGCTGGAGATGAACCCACTGGTACAGCACTTGCCTAGCATATGCAGTGCCACAAAAAGAAAACCAAAAGCTAGTATGAAAATACATCCTTAAGGGGCCAGGGCCTCGGAATACATTCTGAGTATTCTGTCCTTGCCACGGACAGAATGAGGGCTGGAGTTTGATCTTTACTACTCACACAAGAAAGAAGATGCACACTGTCAATCTTAGGTCTCCACACTTACCCCACTTACACAACTGCCCACACCACACACTCAGTGGCAGCATATGCCTGTAATCCCAGTCTTGGGGAAGAATGGAAGAAGGACCCCTGGAGCCTTCTGACTAGCCAGTCTCACAGGCAAGCGATGTAGGATATCCTTCTGTATGCTGTCAAAATGTGTTTCATTGATTGATGAATAAAGCTGTTTTGGCCAATGGCCAGCCAGAATAGAGCCAGGCAGAAAATCCAAAGATATGGAAAGAAAGAAGGCAGAGTCAGGGAGATGCCATGTAGTCGCCAAAGGAGTAACATGCCAGGGCATCCCTGGTAAGCCACGGCCATGTGGCAATACACAGATTAGTAGAAATGGGTTAATTAAATTGTGAGAGCTAGTCAGTAATATGCCTAAGCCTTTGGCTTTTGTTTTTGTTTTCTTTCCTGAGACAGGGTTTCTCTGTAGCTTTGAAGCCTATCCTGGAACTAGCTCTTGTAAACAAGACTAGCCTCGAACTCACAGAGATCCACCTGCTTCTGCCTCCCGAATACTGGGATTAAAGGCGTGAGCCACCACTGCCTGACTGTGCCTAAGCCTTTGGCCAAACAATTACAATTAATATTAAGCTTCTGCTTGGTTATCTTATAAACAGCTTCGGGGACCAGCGGGCAGACAGAAACCAGTCCAGTGGCACCAGGTGAGATGGAGAAAATTTACAGGCAAGTTCCACATTCAGTGAGAGACCCTGTGTCAAAGAGGAAGGTGACATGGGATCAAGGAAAACACTGACCTCCACATTATGCACACAGATGTGAGTATATCCACACATAGCTAAACAGTATCAGAGATGAAGGAAAGGGACAGTAGGGGAAAGGGTATGTATGAACGGTATCCAAGACTGTATATTTACTCTTCAGGCAGCCCCCGAAGATACGCAGTATTAATTATCACTGCTAAAATGTATCAAGCACTTCTAAGTGGGCCACTGGCTAAGTACTCCACACTCTGATATCCTCACAGCTTTGTAAGAGAGATACTATTATGCCTTGTGAACACTTAGGACCAGGGAGGTAACATGCTCGAGATAATGCAAGCTAGTGCCAGGGTGGTGGCAGGCACAGGTCTTTAATGAGGCAAAGGCAGGCAGATCCCTGTGAGTTCAAGGCCAGCCAGGGTCACACAGTGAGACCCACATCTCTGTGGAAAAAAGGAAAAGAAGGTAACAGAAGCTAGCAACTGTCTGACCAGATCAGGACTCTGGCCCCCAGCGTACAGCTTTAAACACTGACCTCCCTACACTGGCACTGGGATTTCTATCTGGACTTCCACACAAGGCAAAATACCTGTTTGGGAGGAAGGACAGAGGATGAGGTAGGGACTTCATAGGCAATTTGGAGAGAAGCTCCTCCCATGTCCAGTATCCCCACTGTCCTCCTGCGTCCCGCTGCCGAGTCCAGGGAAGTGTCAGCATCTGACTCTGAAACCAGTAACAGGATTCAAATAGTCAAACACAAAATCCAAGTCCAAAGGAAAGCACACCCCAACCCCTCCCCCAACACCGTTACCCCCACCTAAACCCCCACCCTCTGCAAAAAAAAAAAAAAAAAAAGAAGAAATCTGCCAGACCAGCAAGATGGCTTATCTAATAAAAGCAACTAAAATAAATTAACCTATTAGGTGTATATTATACAGAGAATAATTCTTTCAAATGACTTAAATGTAATACTTCAACTATATATGCACAGGGATAGGAGAGAACCAACTCTAGCCTGTTGCCCTCAACATCTGCACCATGGCGTGTGCATGCCCACCCTAATTCACAGGCAATAAATAATATTAAAACAATAACAAAAATGGAAGACTTTTTTTTTTAACGTGTTCTGTGGAACAAGAGCAGACACAAAAAAGAGCAAACTATTCGAAGGGTTGAGACTGGGTGAGGGGTTCATCCACGTTCATTTTGTTACTTCTACTTTAACAGACATTTGAAGCTTCCCATAAAGACTACAACAAAGAAAAGCTCCCAGCAAGCACACACACACTACAGAGAGCCTGGAGAGAAGCAACAGCCCTTGAAGAACATCACACGGCAGAACGGACTTACCATCTTCATGGTCAAATCGTCCCAGAACAAAGTTGATTCCAATCCATGCGTAAACTCCTAAGGAAGAAACGGAAAAGACCTCTCTATAATTCTCTACTGCTGGACCATACACCCTGCCCCCACCCAGGGTGCCCTTTTTCTCCTTTCTTGGGAAAATAAAAATAAAAAGAATCATAATATTCTACTCTATACTCTTTAAAATTTATTTGTTTTTATTTAATGTGCATTGCTGTTTTGCCTGCATGTATGTCTGTGGGAAGGTGTCAGATCCCCTGGAACCAGAGTTACAGACAGTTGTGAGCTGCCGTGTGGGTGCTGGGAATTGAATCCAGGTCCTCTGGAAGACTAGCTGGTGCTCTTAACTGCTGAGCCACCTCTCCAGTCCCCATCTACTCCATATTCCTGGTGCATGGACCTTAAATCTCTCTCTCTCTCTCTCTCTCTCTCTCTCCCCTCCTTCTCTCTCCATCTCGCACACTGCTTCCCACCCCCATCTCAGATAGTGTGGGCTCATGCATGCTAGCTACCTGCATCCCAATCAAATCTTTTCTCATGTGATTTTCTTTCTTTCTGCAATCATTTGCAACTTCTAATAATTCTACAAAGGCTAGGAACTAATTGTAAAACAAAACAAAACAAAAAAACTCTTCAAAAAAGAAAATGTTTAAAGCTGTATCAAGGGCCAGACATAGTACCATACATCTGTAACCCCAGCACTCAGGAGGCAGAGGCAGGTGGATTTCTATACATTTGAGGCCCACCTGATCTACACTGCTTGTTCCAGGCCAACATGGTCTACATGGTGAGACTCTGCTGAGAGATGATGATGGGGGTCTGGGGTGCAGCTTAGTGGGAGGACACCTCAGCGTGACCAAGGGCTTCGGGGAGAAGAGTGAGTATTGTAGCTGTGGCTTCTGAGAAAAGTGGGGGAATGCACCAACCCAGCATCCCCACCAGATGAAAGTGTAACACACAGGGAATGCACCCACCCAGGGTCCCCATCAGATGCAAGTGTAACTCTGGGGGGGATGCACACAACAGCTTTGTAAGAACTTTGAAAGTGAAGCAATTAGTGGACACACAGAGAGACAAGAATTGAAAAAATGTTCCCAAACTAGACCAAGTCTCTCATTTTTTTCCCTTAGGTTTTCCTTGGCTTCAACTCAAAAGCAGTTGGAGATGAAGAAGAATCAGGTGTGAGCAGAGAGAACTTTCTGACTCCTTCCCAGCTCAGAGTGGGAAAACAGACTCCAAAGGTTCAGAGGCAGCAGGGGGAAGTTCAGGGGGGATTTGCTGTTGCTTGTTTGTCTGGTCGTTGTTGGTGGTGGTGTGTGTGTCTATGTGTGTGCCTGTGTGCCTCTGTGTGTGTCCTGTGCCTCTGTGTGTGTGCGTGCCTCTGTGTGTGTGCATGCTTATGTGTGTGCCTATGTGTGTGTATGTGTGCGCACATGTGTGCATATTAAATGTACATGGGGACCAGACATGACACTGGATGTCTTACTCAGTCACCCTCCACTTTATGTTTTGAAGACAGGATCTCTCAGCAATTCAACTAGGCTGGCTAGTCAGCAAGCCCCAGGGATTCTTGTCTCTGCTGCTCCAGCCCTGGAATTACAGGTGTGTGTCACCACACCTGGCTTTTTGTGTGAGTGCTGAAGGCTCTAACTCAGGTCTTCACACTTGTGCAGTGAGTACTTTACCAAATGAGCCATCTTCCCAGCCCCACGATCACCTCTGGTCAAAAAAACGGGAATAGGCTGAATCTCTTGAGTTTGAGGTTAACTTGGTCTACAGAGTGAGTTCTGCAACAGCCAGGGATACAGAGAGAAACTCTGACTCACAAAAAAGAAAAAAAGAAAAAAAAAGGGAAGGGAGAGAAAAAGGAAGAAAAGAAAAGAATTTGGAATAGCTGGCCATGTTGATGCATGCCTGTAATCCCTGCACTAGGAAGCAGGGGCAGGAGGATTGCTCTAAGTTTTAAGCCAGCCAGCAAGTTCTTGAAAAGCGTTACACAGTGAGACCGTGTCTCAAACCCAGGAAAGAAGCGGTAGCAACTGATCATTCTGGGCACCCTGGGCCACACAAGAATATCAATGCAGTGGTGTATTAGAGGAAGTCATACTGCATAGCAATTACAATAAAAGGAAAACCCAAAACAGAAGAAAAGTAACTCAGCCTAATCATTCCTTGAACTAAGGTTTCCTCACACCTTAATGGAATAACTTGCTTTCACGTTTAAATTAGGAAAACTACACACAACTCCTAGAACTGTATGTTTGCAAAAGTGCAATTAACTAATCAAAGATCCGTTTGGAATCATCATTAAATACTAAGTACGGTGTTTCATGCTAAGTTAAAACCAGATATAAATGTGCGACTCCCAGAAGCAGCCATCTGAAACAGATGATGAGCATAGGAGCTACCAGTAGACTGAACAGCTGAGTCAAGGCCGTTCTGGAGAGCAAAGTGGAAGGCGGTGCACACAGCAATCCCCAGCACCTGCTAAGGAAGCTGAACCCTGAGCATCTCCGAGGCAACCCGGCGCTACCCCGCCAGCCCAGTACCTTCCTGCTTCCCAGAGATCACTTCGGCCTGAGACTGTGAAAAGAGGAAGTCAAACTCCAATGGCAAATCTTTCACTAAATCAGCCAAGATAGCCAACTGCTGCCTGCAGAAAAAGAACAAAAAAAATTCCCAAAGTTAATTATTAACCATCTCTTCACCAGGCACCAAAGCGGCCCAGTGAACTGCAGCAGAAGGAGTGCTGGAGCTCAGGGGCCAAGAGCTAGCCTGGGAAACATGGTGAGCCCCCATCTCTGAAAGAAAACAAAAACCTCTTATCACAAACTGCCCTCCCATGTAGTCTTGTCACAATGCCTCTTCATCTACCCCATCCACTTGCCTAGCTCTTGTCCATTTTGGTTGCTATTTTGACTTCAGAGGCTCAAACTGCAATGAAAGTACAGCCCCCAAGACCAAGTTCTCAGCACAAAGGAGATTGATTTGCCCCAGAGGGACAAAGGGCAGGCAATAAGAGAGACAAAGAGGGGAGATAGAGGCCAAGGGAGACGGGGAAGGAAACAAGGGAGAGGGAAAAGGGGCAGCTGTCCCAGAGGAACAAGGACTGCCTTTGGGTAGAGAGCAGGCAGCCATGGCCCACAGGCAGATGACAGTTTACACAGGTAAAAGAGGAAACCCAGTTAGGATGAGGTGTTTCATTGTTAGTGGGTGTATTAATTACATGGCCTAAAGGGGGCCTTTGATTGCTGACTTCAATACTTCCATAGTTGGACCTTGGTCTCAGGAAGAGGAAAGACCAAATAAGGGAATAGACCTTGGGGGCTAGTTTTAGAAATGTAATCTAATGGTTTTTATAAGGGGAGGGAGAAGGGGGAGAAGGGTAAGGCCTGCCAGAGCCATGTTTGCCATGCTCAGACTGGCTAGTGTCCCTTCACCTTAAATCATACAGTAACTTGGGTGTTACATGAGGAATACATGGCTTTATGGCTCTGGGCGAGCATGAGGAAGTCACAGGAAATTAGAGCCCAGATTCCCAGGCTATCAGACACTCTTGGCTACACTGTTTCTAACTCAGAGGAAGATGTCATTCACAGAACACAAACTCACTCTCATACAGCCTGCCTCACGTGACCTCACAATTCGGCTGTGAGCACCACAAGCTCTTATATAATCTATTATATGAGCTAACAATTAACTTTTCCATGTTTCAAGGGTTGACTTTTTTTCTTTTATAAAAAATCTTATCATTTGAAAAACCCAGAGGCAGTTCAGAATACAAAGTTCATTAGAATTTCCACTTCAAGGGTGACATTTGATACTTAGTATCTATGTGGGTATTTTTCCTCTGAAGTTTTAAATGTTTTTTCCTAGGATTATTAGACGAAGTAAAAATAAATAAAGCAAAGGATAATAAAATGAAACCAAGGCAAATGTTAGTTAAAAATGAGACCAGTGGTCATTTCATATTTGCAATGTTCCCATGATTTTGTGTGCGTGTGTGTGTGTGTGTGTGTGTGTGTGTGTGTGTGTGTGTGTGTGTATACACATGTAAATATGTGGAGGCCAGAAGTTAACATTGGGTGTCTTCCTTAACTAGTCTCTATCTTTTTTAAAAAAAAGTTAGATTTAATCATTTTATGTGTGTTTTGCCTACATGTATGTATGTGTACCACATGCATGCTTGATGCCCATGGAGGTCAGAAGACATCAGATTCTCTGAGACTGAAATTACAGATGTCTGTGAACTGAACCCAGGTATTCTACAAGAGCAACAACTGCTCTTAACCACTGAAGCACCTCTCCAGCCCTCCATCTTACTGTTTTCTACACAGAGTTTCTTCAGTGAACCTGGAACTTCCTGGTTTGGTTAGACTGGCTGGCCAGCAGCTCCAGGGACCCTCCTGTTCCTGCAGCCCCAGCACCGGGATTACAGGCATGCTCCACTACACCTGGCTGGGGATCCGAACTCAGGCCCTCATGCCTGGGAAGCAAGTACTTTCTCAGCTGAGGCCTCTCCCCAGCACGTCTTGGATTTCTAAAGTTATTCATCATAGGAATATTCTACCAGGTCAGATAACTGTCAACATGACTCAGAAAAATACTGCTGCCACTTAAAAGGGCAGAATTATGCTTGAGGAACTAATTTTCCAATTCAATCTCATGTACAGCGTTTTTAAATGCTAACTGTTACACATCATAACATTCTGCAGAGTTCAGGGGTAAGGAGGGGCCATCCATCTCTCCAGACTAGACAGGCTTCTGAGTGACCCACAGATGAGGGCTTGCTGTTCCTGGTGGTGACAGGGAAGGATGGCCATGCGCTTTCAGTGCTAGCTGCGATGTACATCACCTGTACTGCTAAAGTTCGTTTGTGTTTACCTTTCCTTCAGTCGGGACACTTTAACAAATGTTTGTTTTAGATTTGACTTCATTCCATGTATAAGTGTTCCGCATGCATATATGTGTGTGCACCATGTGTGTTCCTGGTGCCTGTGGAGGTGAGAAGAGGGCATCACAGCCCCTGGAACTGGAGTTGTGGACGGTTGTGACGATCATGTGGGTGCCGGGAACTGGACCTGGGTCCTCTGTGAGAATAAGTGTTCTTGACTATCTAGCCATCTCTTCAACCCTAAGCCACTATGCTTTAAAAAATATAATCCAAGTAATAAAGAAAAGGCGACCACAATATTACTTATTATAATAATTTGGGGAAATAAGATGATGACAAGGGAATTAGTTAAATAATTTATGAAGTATCTATATAATGAAATTAAAACCATATTGATGTTAAAAGGAATGAGGTCCATTTATATTTTTACATGATAACATGAAAAGACTTTCAATATACTTTTCAATATGCCTAATTGAGTTTATTTAAAAAACAAAAACAGCTGGGCAGTGGTGGCGCACACCTTTAATCCCAGCACTCAGGAGGCAAGGGCAGGTGGATCTCTGGGAGTTTGAGGCCAGCGTGGTCTATAAGAGCTAGTTCCAGGACAGCTAGGGCTACACAGAGAAACCCTGTCTCAAAAAATCAAACCAAAACAAAAAAGCCAAGGTTGGAGATGGCTCTGAATTAGGAGTACTTGCCCTGTAACTCCTGCAGAGGACCTGAGTTCAGATCCCAGCACCCATATCAAGCATCACAATCACCGGTGACTCCAGCTCCTTCTGGTCCCTCAGGTACTTGCACTCATGTGACATGAATACCCGCAGACACACATAATTAAAAACAGTAAAAATAAAATCTTAAAAGTTTTCAAAAGAAATAAAATGGAAAAAGCAAAAAACCCTCCTCATACACTGCACTGGGATGAAACTTTCGTTCTCAAATTGTTTCTTTTCTTTACTTTAAACTCAGTGGCGAAACTTTGAGAGCTCCTCAACAGAGCCGGGTTACACAGAAGTCTCCTGCACCGCCCCACTGTCCTCCCTCCTCCAAAGTTTCATATCTGAAATTTCCTACAGTTAAACAAACTCGCCAACACAACTTCCCAAACACGAACTGAACAACACTAACACCAATGGACATGCCAAAGGGAACAGGAGAAAGCCCAGGGGGCCTCAACCCTCATCAAAGAACCACAGGCAGCTAAGGAAAGCTGGCAGCAGGAGAGGTGCCCTTCCCCAGGGAAGAGCACACCAATTGGCTGCCCAGGTCCAAATGGTCGGCCCTGAAAACATACATACAAGTAACATTATACACACTGAGCGGGTTATTTATAGGAACATATATGTATATAGATACATGTATACAATAACAGTTAATGAGAAAAGAGGCCATGAATTTGAAGGAGAGAGGGGAGGGGTATATGGGAGGGCTTGGAGGGAGGAAAGGGAAGAAAAAAATGCTGTAATTATAACCTCAAAACTTTTTTTAAAAATTAAATGAAATAAGATCCTATAAATACCTTTATATAATTTTAAAGGTATTTCCATTATAAAATAGAGAGGAAGTAGAAAAAATTCTGCTTGATTGTTGGCAAGAAATACAACCTAGTGCAGATATATTCGAATGCAGTCCAGGTGACTCACGAGCACTAGTGGCAGACACCAATGAAGCAGGAAGGCATTGCTCACACAACGCAGGTTCTTGCACTAGTGGCAGACACCAATGAAACAGGAAGGCATTACTCACACAACGCTGGTTCTTGCAGCAATAGGCAGATGGGTATCAGCAACTGCCTTAGAGGCAATCATGATTTCATCGAGCCCAGAGCGGACACATGCATTACTGAAAGGCAATCAGAAAAGGAGGAAGAGAAATGGAAGACGCTCGACACAGCAGAGCCTACCATTCTGAGATTCCACACTCACACTTCTGTGACAGAGGCAATGCAGGGCCATGCCAGGAGATGAACTGTCTATTTTGCTCCAGACACACATATGGCGACTAAACCATCGCCCATGTTCTTCTGCCCAGCCCTTCTGGCTGGCTCTGCCACTTTGACCTTTATTCTGGGTTTCCTCCCCAGCCTAGGTTGTCGGGACCTCAGGCAGGCCCCAGGCTGTGTGATCTGGCATCTTCACCTTCTACCCTCACCTTCTGTTCTCTTCCCAGAGTTTCAGAAGTTCACAAACAAAAGGTATTATGACTTACTTCAAAAACCAAAAATTCTGGAGCTGAGGGGTTGGCTGAGTGATTAAGAGCAATTGTTGCTTTTGCAGAGGATCTGGGTGCAATTCCCAGCACCCACATGGTGGCTCACAGCCATCTGCAACTCCAGTCCCAGAGGATCTGAAGCCTTCTTCTCAACGTCTTGGGCACCAGGCACACATATAATGCACATATATGCATGTAGGCAAAACATTCATACAAATAAAATAATAAATCTAAAAAAGAAAAATTCTAGGAATGGAGAATGTAGCTTGGTTAGAGAAGTGTTTGCCCTGAACAAAGCCCCGGGTTCAGCCCCACTACCACACTAAAACAAACAAACAGGCAGGAAGGAACTGCCAGCACTAATCTCAGAACTTGGAAAGTGGAGGCAGAAAGACCTCAAATTCAAGGTCATCCTCAGCGACACAGCAAGTTAGAAACCAGACTGGACTACAAAGCTCTATCTTGGCTGGATGTAGTTGTCCATGCCTTTAATCTCAGCACTTGGGTAGCAGAGGCAAGTGAATCTCTGTGAGTTTGAGGCTATACAGTGAGATCCTGTCTAAAATAAATAAACAATGTAATGTAAATTACAGGATGATCCTAACTTTGTAGCAATTACATATAGATGTGCAAAGAAAAGGCACCAATGCAAAATGAAAAGGCTGGGAGGCAGAATGAACAGTTTTGTTTGGCTTGATGTATGCACTTTTAGGACTTCCTGTAATGATGCAAGGTTATATAGCTTTAACATTTAAAGCGTGGTTTGTAAAATCAAAATGAAATTTTGTAAACAGAGAGCTAGAAGGCTTCCCATGATAACAAATGACTATAAAAATAATCTGCCCCTCACCAGAAAGCCAGAGAGCAACCCTCACTGAGTCTACGAGAGAGACAAGAACTCCACTGAGCACAGCACAGAGGGACACTACACTGCCCGGCACACCCAGACCAAGCGCTCATCAACAGTGAGAGTTTCTAGTATTGCAGCTTGAAGAAACACCAAGTGAGAACATTTAAACGTGTGGAAACGCAAACTGCTATTTACCAAGGAAGAATATTTCCATTATTAAGAAATGCCCAGGGGGCTGGAGAGATGGCTCAGTGGTTAAGAACTCTGACTGTTCTTCCAGAGGACCCGGGATCAATTCCCAGCAACCACATGGCAGCTCACAACTGTCTGAAAATCTAGTTCCAGGAGATCTGACACCTTCACACCAATTTACATAAAATAAAGTTAAATAAACCATAAAATTGATAAAAAAAAAAAAAAAAGAAATGCCCAATGCTTATGAGACTGGTCACTCTTAGAGGCTTAACTCCAACGTTGATGTTGGCACTGAGCTCATTGAAATGGCACCAAAAGCACAGGCAACAAAACCAAAACCCACAAGTGGGAGCACACGAAACCAAGAAGTTTCTGGAACAACCAGCAGAAGGAAATGGCAAGTTTCCTAGTGAAGTATTTACAAACTGCACATCTGACAAGAGATTAGTCCTCAAAACACAGGAGAAACTTTCACGGCTTAACAGAAAGGAACCTGCAACCTGATTGTAAAATGGGACCATGGACTTGATCACCTGTTTCTCTACAGACAAACGAACAGGGGGCTGGAGAGATGGCTCAGTGGTTAAGAGCACGGACTGCTCTTCCAGAGGACCCAGGTTCAATTCCCAGCACCCACATGGCAGCTCACAGCTGTCTGTAAATCCAGCTCCAGGGGTTCTGACACCTTCACACCAATGCATATAAAATAAAGTTAGAAAAGAAAAAAAAAGACAAACGAACGGTCAGCTGGTATATGACAATGTCTTAAGGTCTGCATGAGGGAAATGCAAGCCAGCACTGCAGGGAAAGACAACTTTACATCTGCTGGGGTGGCTATTACCAGAAAAATAAAAGACGTATTTGCAGAGATGTGGAAAAAAAAAGAACTCTTGACAGTGGGAATATAAAACGGTACAAAGTTCAATCCCTGGAGCCTACATATTGGGAGGACAGAAGCAACTCCTCTAAGTTGTTCTCTGACCTCTATTCGAGCACACACACACACACACACACACACGCACATACATACACACGCACACACACACAAAGTGTTAAAGAAAAAAAAACTTTAAAAGCACATATGGATGACTGGAAAGTTGCCTCTGTGGTTAAGGACTCTGGTTGCTCTTGCAAAGGACCCAGGTTTGCTTCTCAGTAACCACCTGTAACCTGTAGTTCCAGGGGACCCAATGCCTTCTTCCAGCATCTGTGGGTGCACATGTGGTACACATACCTACATGGAGGCAAACAGTCATACATATAAAATAAAATCTCTAGACCTTTTTTAAAAAGTGTATGTAGCTGGGGGTGAAGTCCTCGTGGCAGAGCACCTCCCTAGCTAGGTTGTGCCCAGCCTAGCACACCTTTGATGTTAGCACTCGAGAGGCAGAGGCAGGAGGATCTCTGGGTTCGAGGCCAGCCTGGTCTACAAAGAGGATTCCCGGCAGCCAGGGCTACACACAGAGAAACCCTGTATCAAAAAAATAACAACAACAAAGATATCAGGCTCAATTTGGGGTTCAGGTGGAAAAGATCGGCCTGGTTGGGGCTGTAAAAGCCATCTAAAGCAACAGAGACTGTGGTTTGTGTAGCAGGGAGGGAGTCACCCATCATCATATGACCCAAACAGAGTTACAGAGAAGGTTGAACAGATGCCAATAGCCCCCAGTATGACTCCCGTTCCTCGGGTGACTCCTGCCTTTGTGCAAATACCGTCTTACCATACCTGTTTCATGACTCAGTCACCATCACTACCACTCCCAATTGCCACCACACCCTCAATCCAAACTCAGAACCCCTTTGTCATCTCAGAGAGATACTGATCCAAAGCCACAAATGACAGAAAGATACGGCTGCCTGACGGTGCAGTAACTGGGTATAGGGACGGCTCCACTGTTTGTGAGCAAGCAGCCTTCATCCACCTCCATTCTGGCTGCAAGCGACTCGCTTCCCTGAGTCCCATAACATCCTGAATCTCACCTCTCAGGGAGCAACCTCATGCCCGCTGTGCAGAGGATGTAAAGGGGGGTCTCTTTGTGCTTCTTCACAGGCACGTGAGCAGCAGCAAAGCTCAGCAGAGGTCGCAGGTAATCGCTGGCATGTTCTGGAGTATCTGCCATTGCGGAGATTCCTGAAGTAAAACCAAGCACTTATACATATTTGTGCGTACGTACGTGTCTGTGTATTTTAATGTAGATCACATAAGATCCAGAAAACGAATTCTCGTAAGATTCTGTCCAAGGACCTACATTTATGTTTTTGAAAGAAGCTGGATGGCAGTTAAGTGAGAGATTCCTCCCACTGCCCAGATTCCCACAAAAACAAGGGAACTTCCTTCCTCCCCTTTCTCTTCCTACAGTAGGTAAGAGATCTGTAACAAATGTATTCTAATAAGTACCTGGCTTGATTTTCTTAACCACAGGCTGGCTGTTTCGGTCTCTCATCTGTTTTATGTCCAGTAAGTCATGGGGGTTCCCATTATGTCTTGGCCAGAAGTAAACAAAAATGCGGGAGCCACTGCTACCACAGTCCACCACAAGTCCGTAATTCAGATTTGGGTCTTCAGTGTTGGTGGCTTCAAGGTCTCCTACCCGAGCCAAATACCTAAGATGGATAAAACAGAAATGAGTGGGGTCCATGAAGAGGGCTAGTACTTCAGTTGACTGCTGAGCTTTCACGAACGTCCTCACGTCCTATCGGGACCCAAGCTTTTGTGTACTTGAGCTAGATCTATGTATACTTGGCATACTAGAAAATAAAATGAAAAATGTTTCAGTTTTTGTTTGCTTGGTTTTTTGAGACAGGGTTTCACTATGTAGCCTTGGCTAGCCTGGAGCTCCTTACATAGACCAGGCTGGCCTTGAACTCACAAAGATCCACCTGCCTCTGCCTCCTGAGTGCTGATATTAAAGGCATGAGCTACTAGACCCAGTAAATGTTTAAATATTAATTCACCTGGATAACAACAATAAATTCATTCCGTATTAACACAATATATTTATAAATACATATATACATACATACCTATGCTACATTTTCAGAAGTGTTTTATTTCATAATCTTGCAAATGTCTTTTGCTACTTGATCAACATTCTCACATTTGCTTTGGTATTCAATGTGCTACAGACATAGCTTTAGCTGAGTGTGTGATGATCTAGCCTTTCACACCTGCTGTAAAAGGGAAGAGTTTTCTTTCTTTCTTTCTTTCTTCCTTCCTTCCTTCTTTTCTTCCTTCCTTCCTTTCTTTTTGTTTTTTGAGACAGTGTTTCCCAGTAGCTATGGAGCCAGTCCTGGAACTTGCTCTGTAAACCAGGCTGGCCTTGAACTCACATAGATCTGCCTGTCTCTGCCTCCCGAGTGCTAGGATTAAAGGTGTGTGACACCACCACCCAGCTTCTTTCTTTTTAAAATTTACTTTTATTTATTCATTGGTTGATGATGTAGGGACTGAACCTCATACATGCTAGACAAGCATTCTACCACTGAGTAACATCCTCAGACCAAGAAATAGTTTTGACAGACTTCCAGAACACTGGAGACACTCTGCTTCTATATTATCACTCAAAATAAGTAGAGTTTCTTAGAGATTTTGCTGCAATTAGAACTGTCTCAGTTAAGGTTTCTACTCCGTGATAAACACCATGACCAAAAGCACATGGGGAGGAAAGGGTTTATTTCATCTTACACTTCCGGTCACACTCCATCACTGTTGGAAGTCAGAGCAGGAGGAACACAAGGCAGGAACCTGGAGGCAGGAACTAACACAGAAGCCATGGTGGGAGGAAGTGACATTGAAGCCTGCCTTGCTCTTCGCAGTTCGCTCAGCCTGATTTCTAACCACCCAGGACCACCTGCCTTAGGGTGGCCTCAGCCATAGTGGTCTGTGCCCTTTGTCATCATCAGTAATCAAGATAACGCCCTACAGACTTGCCAACCAAACGATCTGATGGAGGCATTTTCGCTGTTGAGGTATCCCTCTTCCCAGAAAACCTAGCTTGTGTTAAGTTGACAAAAAAATTCACTAACAAGCCAGGTGTTATGGTGCATGCCTTTAATCTCAGCACTCAGAGGCAGAGACAGGTGGATCTCTGTAAGATGGAAGCCAGCTTAGTCTACATAGTGAGCTCCAGGCCAGCCAAAGCTACAGAGTAAAACCTTGTCTCAAAAAATAAAAACAAACTACCAAAACCTAGCCAACACAAAATCCCAACCCCCAAAAAATTTTAGTCTGCTACATTAAAATCTATTTGTTTATCCTGAACTATAAAAAGATAGCTTTTTGTAATAAGGCATGATCCTATATCATTATCGGAAAAAAATGATTCAGTTAATTATGTAAATCTTCCTAATATTGACACATTTCACTGTACAGTTTTTTTTTAAAATCACTCATATCAGCACCAATGTTTCTCATAAAAATCTTTAAGGTCCTGGGAAGTGCCAAATTCAGTTGCAAAGATGAACTCGAAATTCTAACTCCAGTTGGAAGCTCAAACTTTATCTATTTAAATACTGACATTTGTTTCCTTTAAAGGTAACAAGTTTATTTTATTCGTTTTTAAAAGGTCCACGGGTTAGAAGTGTCACTTAGTGGTAGACTGCTTGCCTAGCATGTACAAGGCATAAGGTTTAAACTTTTGCATGCCAATTTTTTTAATCTTGAAGATAGATATATTGTTTCATAAGTCTGAGATTTTGCAAACACACACACAGAGTCACGCGTTCATACCATGTGCAGGGCTGGAACACACCGAGTGCAGACAAGGCTGGTGGATACCTTAGAACTGCAGTTACAGGCCTTTGTGAGCTGCATTGAGTAGGGACCAGACCTGGGTCCTTCACAAGAGCAGCCAGGGCTCTCAACCACTGAGCTGTTTCCCTACACTTTTTTTTTTTTTTTTTGAGACAGAGTCTCACTATAGAGTATGTAGCTCTGGATGACCTAGAATGCACTATCTACACCAAGTTGATCTTGAATTCACAGAGATCTACACCCCCTGCCTCCCGAGTGGCAGGCATTTAATCCTGAGATTAAAGGCGTAGACCATTACACCCAGATACAAGATAGAATCTTTAAAAATAAATAAAATATCTATGGAATACCTAAGTCTGCAAACTGCATTCTTTCTCATGGTAAAAATAGTGTTTCACAGCTTAACTGCCCAAGGATCCTCCCTCAAGACAGCTTTGGAGTGCGGGAGTGTTGAATTCCTACTTCTCATCTCATTGTGTAGTAAATAAAATGCCATCAAGTACATCAGATTGCCCCCACCACAACTGTATGACAAAGCGAAATGAAGTAACAAAAGTACAGCTGAGTAATGCTATCTTGATTTGTGCTAGGCCCTCCCAGCTGTATGCCCTCTTACGTCATGGAGACAATCATCAACTTGCTGAAAAAGGCAAAGAACACTGACAGGAGTCGGGAGGTAGAAGCAACACGAACATCCAGCACTGGAAGAATGGGTAAACAAGATGTGGTCTATACATACAAAGAGATACTATTCAGTGCAACAAAGGAATACCGTCTCGTTACAGGCTACTATGGGCCATTACACCAAGAGAAATAAGCTAGCCACAAGAAGATAAATGCTCTATTTATTCCACTTGCATGAGGTATGTAAAGGAGTCAAAGTGATAGAAACAAAAGTGAAATAGTTGGGGACCACTGACTGGTAGGAAGAATAAAGGGGGCTTGTTCATTGATGGGTAAAGAGTTTCAGACTTGCTGGATGAGAAGTTCTGGAGACAATGTAACAATGAATGTAAATGTGCTGAACACCACTTAACTGGACACTTAAAAATGGTTAAGACAGTAAACTTTATGTGACTTACTACAATGAAAACTGTAGATAATACCTCAGTATTATTACAAGCTCTGAATTCACAGCTCTCAAAATGGTCCCAGGGACCCCAAGGACTCACATTTTGGTAGCCAGTGCTGTAATGCAACCTTTTTCTCCCAAGCATCCACCCTCTCTCACCCTCTTTCCTATTTATTCTTTCCCACCACCTTTGGAACGGTTTTCCAGCCTTTTTTTGTTTGGGTTGGTTTTTTTGTTTTTTTGAGCAGGGTCTTGTGTGTCTTGCCCTCCTTCCCAAGTCCCAAATGTATATAGCACTACACTTGGTTAATGCAGTATTAGGGATAAACCTAGGGCTTTGTACATGGCTGACAACTGTCCAGCCTGGTCTCTCCACGGAAGCCACCGTGTAGCAATGCTGGCCCCAACAAAACCCACAGTGATTTCAAACGCCTTTATTTATGGTTTTGACAGGGTCTTGCTAAGTAGTTTCAACTCACCTGGAACTCACTCTGTAGGTCAGGCCGGTCTCAAACTCACAGAGATCCGCCTGCCTCTGCCTCCTGAGTGCTGGGATTAAAGATGTGGACCTGGCCCAAGTGCCCTTAGAGACAGAAGCCTGGATGCCCTGGAGCTGGAGTTACTGGTGACTGTGCAGGTGCTGGGGACCACACTCAAGTCCTCTACAACAATACACACTCTTAACCATGGCACCATCTCTCCAGCCCCCGAGAAAGCCTTTCTTCTCCTCCTGTTTAAGAGTGCCGCTATGCCCTTTGAGTAGCTTGTGTACATTTCAGCATGAATGAACCCTCAAGGTTTCTCTCCGTTTGCTTAGGCCATTTCTCGAGAGCGTGCCGACCACTGGCAGCATGGGTCAGCAGTCATCACATTCCTGGACCTAAGATGTGGTCACTCGGGACTCACTGCTCCTGCAGCTCACAGGACAGAGCTGTTGGTTTGCTCACAATTCTTCCACGTCTTCCTTCTGCTATCCTCAAAATCAACCAGCCTTCAACAATGACTCCGCAGCGTGTCCTGTTATCCTTCCTGATTCTTGCTGAAATAAGAAATTTCACGGTTCTAATTCTGGTACAGCTCAACTTAGCTTTCTCTTCCTTTAGACTCTGTCATGAGAACAACAGCAAAAAGGAAAAAAAAAAGTCAGCTGGCTTTAGACCACAGGGCAGAAAGGAAGGAGCAGATGGCATTCAGCCTCCACTCCCTAAGCGAGTCTTTGATCAGTCACTTCAAGCAGCAGGAGGTCTCCAGCTTTCTTATCTTGTATACAGACAGGTACTGAAGAAGGGCTTTCCCTCCGAGAAGTAGCAGAAGCACCACCTTCTGGACTGCTAACCTCAGATGACCTCATCCGCCTCCTTACGCTTCCCACAGTCTCCTGAACGCCTTCGGTTATGATTTGCGGACCTAGCCTTGGCTGTCATGGTGACTCGCGTGCACCGCTGGACCCTTCTTAGCTGATGCCACACAGAACAATTTCTAGAAAGGACTCAAAGCCTGAGAGAAAATGTCTAAGAGCTCGGGAAGTCCTCAGCCGCCTTCCCGAGGGAGCCAGTTCTCCCCCAGGCTCCCCGAGAGAGCCAGTTCTCCCCCAGGCGCCTCACTTGGCTTCCTTCACTCATATAGCGCATATCCCCCCCTCCTTGCACCCCTCCTCTGCCCACCCCCTCCTCTGCCCACCCCTTCTCTAACATGATCACCCTCTAGTAGCTGCTGAGTCAATGAAAGCTAGCCACAAATACATCCCCTCAAGTAGAAATGAAAGACAAGGGCTTTCACTGCCATTATCCTGAAAATATTAGCAGCATTACCGCTAGAAGTGACCAAACTATTACCTGGCTCGCTTGATCAACACCAATTAAACCACTTTCGGAGCTCAAACAGAACTCAGCACTGTGCCAAAAGTCAATAAATGAGGCCTCCATCAGTATGGGCCTACCAGCACTTTGTTGAATGGCGTCATATTCCACGACACTACTCATAACTCAAAACCAAACACAGGGGCATTACAGTAGCCATCCGTGAATGACAGCAGTCCATGCCCAGAAAACCAGTTTGAAAGGTTACTGCTCACCTCCTAACAAGATTAACAAGTCAAGAACATTTATAACTTAAACCCCTGCTTTTAAGCGGAATAACTGGCATTCATTTCGCCAGAAAAGGGTTCTTTCAAACTCTTATAAAAGAAAACCTAGTTCTAAATTTATAACCTAAAGTGTTATAAATTTTTATTTTAATTTAATGAAATGCCTCTTTTTGACCTCCAGAAACAATATGGGTATGTGCTCACAACAAAAACGAAAATACATCCAGGCTGTGGTGGCAGACACCTTTAATCCCAGCACTCAGGAGGCAGAGGCAGGGGGATCTCTGTAAATTCAAGGCCAGCCTGATCTATAGAGTGAGTTCCAGGACAGCCAGGGCTGTTACACAGAAAGACCTTGTCTCGAAAAGCAAAACAAAAACGAAAACGAAAACAAAAACAAAAAAAGAAGAAGAAGAAGAAAAGAAAATACAACTCCTTGGTTGTGAAACTGCCTACAGAAAACTCACAAAGGAGCTTCTAATGTTTTTAGCCGTATTACCTGAGAAATGGTCTGTCACTAAGAGCTGAATAAAATGCAAGTTAAAGGTCTCTAACAGAAAACAGCTGAAGCATTATGAAAACATTACTTCCACACGCACTGAAACACAAAGATGCAAAAAGATCACCATGAGCGTGTGCTGCATTTACTGAGAGCGCGGAGTGACTGCAGTGTTCCTTGGCACACATTCTCCTGAGCACAGGTCTGCACATTCCTGTGAGGACACCTGTGGTCTGTCCCAGCAGCACTGCCCTCTGAGGGTGCATGAGCATGCAGAGCACGGATTCAATTTCAGCACGTGACTTAGGAACAACTCAAGCAGGAAAACTGTATATTGTAGCTGTACGTAATAAAGAAAGTCACAAGCGCAAGGACTTGCCTGAGATCTTTCAGAACTGCGGATAAAGCTTTCCCCACGATTCCTACTTACCGGGTTTGTCACTCTACTGGCAGCTAATGGTCCCTGGTACTCAAGCAGCAGATGCTGCTACAGAGAAAAAAAGAAAAGAAAGAGAAAAAGAAATAAAGAAAAAGCAGAACTTTTAATGGAGACAATGTTGCCTGTCATCTTCAGACTATACTTCAGGGGCAGAGAAGGGAATTAATGGATAGAAAAATCAACATTATTTCAAATAATAAATATCTTAGGGCTAACATTTGCTTAAGTCAATTGATGTGTCGGGTACTCTAGACACTTTATTTCTTTGTTGCTGGTTTTGTTTTTCCAAGACACGATCTCAGCCCCTCTACCTCTCAAGGACTGGGATTACACGCATGCACCACTCCAGCTGGCTAGATGCTTATTCCTAATTCGAATGACAAGATAAAAAAATCATTTTCACTCCCAGTTTATGCATTAAAATCAGGATTCTAGAATGTTAAGAAGCCTCCTCATGATCACCTGCAAGCAAATGATTAGGGCTAATTAACCCTGAAGCCACAGTACCGCCCCAAGGAACTAGCAGCCTTTGGTTCTCACCGAGCCTGCATACTGGAAGCCACTGCACTTCAGAGACCTTGTCACTTAACATCTGTTACAGGTCCCTAAGTGATTTAAAGATAAAAGACTACAAGCAATTACTCAAGATCGTTCATTATCTAAGTTACCAGGCTGAATAAGAAAAGTTTTAACAAAATACATAGAGTTGTTTACTATAACAGACAATGTAGAAATTTTTATTTACTCAGTGTATTTTTTCCCCAGTTTTTTTGAGACAGGATCTTATTATGTAGCCTAGTCTGCCTTACTTTCCTAGGCTTGGATTACAGGCATGCAACACAACACCTGGTTTCTGTCTGTCTTTAACAAATTCCTCCAGCGCCTCACTGTCACATGCCAGTTATCAGTGCATTTAGGGCACCTGCACTCATTGACAACCTGGACTCCCGGAAGCCATCATTCTAATTTGCTGTAATCTTTGGTTTTGCGAAGCAAACACAGGAGAAGGAAACACAAGGCATTGGCGGCAGGGCATTAGGGTCTGAGTTGGAAGAGCTTTAACATTTAAGGCTTCCCTGGGGGATCCTGTCAGGTTAACCTGGCATACAGGGTGAGAAGGAACAAAAACAAAAAGGATACGGGGGTGGGGGGGCAGGAGGAGGAAGAAAAAGCAAAGCAAGCTGCATATGAGAGCCTATCTTATCAGTAAGGTACACGCACTTTTAGGACGTGAACTTACTGATAGCACAGTTGGTCAGTTACTCATGGATCTCTCTGGATTCATTTATGATTAACTTTGTTCCTGATTCTTAACAGTGGGTAGCTCCTGATCTTAAATGACTATCTCAATTACTCCCTCAGGTCTGCTCTCTAATGAGGTTATGAACTCTGTGTTCAGGAGCCACGTTTTATTCATCTTTGTACCCAGTGTCAAATACGATACAACGAACACACGGCCTCGTGGAGGCTGCCACCAAAGGAATTTATAGCATACAGCTGTTTGTGGCAATGTGCACACAGCCATTAAATATCAATAAGCTCTAGGGTACAAGGCTGCTTGGCCAAAGCATTTCAAGGTGTGAGGACTTTGGTAATGTCTTTACAGCGAACAATCTGTGTGCTCCACAGTCCCAAGGAGCTCTTCTTTCAATTAAATCAAGCTAACAAGTAGTTAGTTATTGGATCTGGTTACTTAGCATATGGTGGTTAACAAGAACTGCTGTCAGGGGCTGGAGAGATGGCTTAGTGGTTAAGAGCACTGACTGCTCTTCCAAAGGACCTGGGTTCAATTCCCAGCACCCATATGGCAGCCCACAAGTGTCTGTAACTCCAAGATCTGACACCCACACACAGACATTACCGCAGACAAAACACCAAATGCACTTATAAAAAAAAAAAACAACAACCCGAACTTTGGTCACTCTACCTCCCACAGACCACTCTGTCTTCTCAATCTGTGCTGCTGCCGCCCAATCTCAGGCTACTCTCATCTTGGCTCAAGTGCTATAGTAAGTCTCTCTGCTTCCTTATTTCCTTCCACTTCATTCCCTACAATGCCATTAAAGTGAGCTTTTTTTGTTAAGTTTTTTGAGACAGGGTTTCTCTGTGTATCCCTGGCTGTCCTGGAACTCACTCTGTATATCAGGCTGGCCTCAAACTCAGGGATCCATCTGCTTCTGTCTCCTGAGGATTAAAGGCATGCGTACCACCATCACCCACCTACTCCTGGCCACTGCTGAACTTTTTAAAGAGCAAATTATAACACACAGCTTTTCAAAACCTGCTAAGCCTTTTCTCTACCCTCTACACTTCCCACTCCTATCCCACCCCGATCCCACAACTTAACACACCAGGCCCTAATCTACCTCTCCACCATACAGCTCACTACTAACTCTTAATACTTTGCCCTAGCTGTGTTAGCTAATCCATAGTTAGGTCATGCCATCTTTCCAGTGGAAAATGGTGCCAAGGTCTGTCAAGAAAACCCCATTCGGCAGCAAAGAAATTCAATTTATGGATCTGGATTTTAAACTAATGATTTTAATTAACAAATTTCTTAAGATCACTTGCTGACTACTATCGTCCCCAAACAGTATGTTGTGTCCTGGAAAGGAAGACTCCAAACTAGAAATAAACAGAAGTTCTAACAGAGGGAAGGCTGACCACACAAGCAGCTTGAGAAAAGGTACCAGTCTATGTCCCAGCAATACCCACGCATGGTGGCTCTCAACACATTTTTAGCTGATTAATGACAAAATTAAACATGAAATGAGACATTCTGAAGACAGAACCAATGAAAATGAAGACTAGGCATCTATCACAATTCTGACCACAGAAACGTCAAGGAAAGTATTGATAGAGGATTCTGGCAAGATCCCCCTGCATCCTTATGAGAGGGCCATGCAGAGCCTATTTCTCTCTCGACAGGACCTGAACGAGGATGCCTGTGGCCCTGGGGCTACTGGCTGTTATTCTGCAACCGTTAAATAAGCTAACCCCGTAGACAGCAATTTCCAACCTGCTGGCTAATATGGCACCCATGGTCTCTCTGTCTCTGGATATCGAGTTACAGGAGCCAGTAAGGGTTTTTTGTAATTACTATTATTTAAGTCAGTCTGAATTATTATTTGGAGCCAAAGTCTCCTGACACATATCTGAGAAGCAAGTCTGAAAAAAAAGAAAGAAGAAAATCATGTTGAAAATGATGAATACAGCCAGGTGGTGGTGGCACACAACCTTTAATCCCAGCACTTAGGGAACAGAGGCAGGCAGATCTCTGTGAGTTTGAGACCATCCTGGTCTACAGAGTAAGTTCCAGGACAGCCAAAACCATTACACAGAAAAACTCTGTCTTGAAGAAAAGAAAAAAGAAGAAAAGAAAGAAAATGATGAATACAACATGACATTATTTAATTCTGTAGCCTCAGCAGAAATTAATCTAAAAAATATAGCAACGAGAGTTTTCTTTAAAAGACTACAGGCCATCTTGTGCAGTTGATAAGGCATTGAGAGCGTAACAAACAACTTAGCAAAATTTTCTATGAGAAAAGGATATTTTGCATTCACTGAATAAAATCAGCAATAGATGAAACACTGTGGAAGACAATATTAATGAATCAGGTATAGTGGTGCACACCTTTAATCCCAGCACATGGAAAGCAGAAGCAGACAGATCTCTGCTTTGAGGCCATCCTGGTCTACACAGAGAATTTGAGGCTAGCCAGGGCTACATAGTGAGACCCTATCCAAAAATAAATAAAATACTCAGAATAAAACCCACAGAGAGAAAACATAGATCATCAGTTGGTTTGGGGAAAGGATCCTGGGCTCGATATACATGTAACTAGAATCCTCAAAGGAGAAGGGGAAAACAGAAAAATATATGAAGAAATTATGGTCAAAGTTTTTCTAAATTTGTTTTTAAAAGTCTAAGTTTAGGGTTGGAGAGATGGCTCAGAGATTAAAAGCACTGGCTGTTCGTCTATTGGACACGGGTTCAATTCCCAGCAACCACATGGTGGCTCATAACTACCTATGAGATCTGGTGCCCTCTTGTAGCATGCAGGCAGAACACTGTATACATAATAAACTCTTTTTAAAAAAAAAAAGTCTAACTTTATAGATCTGAAAATATAATGGCCGTGTTGTATTTGGCTTTGTAGCTCAGTGCTGTGCAGAGCCGGTGTGCGGCAAATGACAGCTCCTAAACAAGAGAGCCTAATCACGTAGCAAAATCTCACAACTACAGTCTAATCAAACTGCTTAAAAAGTCACCCAGGAGGAGAGCACTCACATGTACAGAAAGAACAGAGATACACATGACAGCAGACTTCTCAGAAAGAATGCAAGCCAAGAAGAAAAATGATCAACGTAGAGCTCCTTAACAATGGGTTTCGTCTTTCCAAAATAAAAGCAAAGTAAGTCCATTCTCGATTACATAAAAACTGAAATGCCAGGCAGTGGGGCACACACCTCTAATCTCAGCCCCTGAGAGGCAGAGACAGGCAGATATCGGAGTTTGAGACCAGCTTGGTCTACAGAGTGAATTCCAGGACAGCCTGGGCTACACAGAGAAACCCTGTCTTGGAAAAAAAAAATGGAAAGAATTCACTCCCTGTAGACTCACCTTACTAGAAATGGAAAAGAAGAGTTTTTTTAAAAAAAAAATATTTTAGACAACAAGAAATATGGTGCTAGAAGCACTGGTGAAAATGGGTAAATATACAATATTTTCTTTAATTTTAGAAATCCTTGAAAAGATAATTGACTGTTCTGGTACAGGAAGTCCTTCTGTTCATGTGTTGCTTTCATTGGCTAATGACTAAAGAAACCGCTTTGAGCCTGATAGGGCAGAGCTTAGGTAGGTGGAGAAGACAGAACTGAATGCTGGGAAGAAGGGCAGAGTGAGACGGACGCTGGTTAGAATCTTGCCAGTAAGCCACAGTCACGTGGCGATACACAGATTAACAGAAATGGGTTAAATTAAGATGTAAGAGTTAGCCAATAAGAAACTAGAGCTAACGGGCCAAGCAGTGTTTTAATTAATACAGTTTCTGTATGGTTATTTTGGGGCTAAGCTAGCTGGGTGGCCGGGAAGAACAAGCGGGCCCTCCCCTTGCAACACTGTTCAATAACAGTATATTATGGAACTAGCACCATTTGTAGAAATAAAATATATGGCAATAGTTTAAAGATTATGGGAAAAAGAGGACCAAAAGTGTTCTGCTCTTAAACTCTGTTCAAGGACAAGCAATGTGGTAAAGCTGTCGCTATAAATCCTAACGCAACCATTAAAAGAAATTAAATTATATCTGATGAACCAACAAAAGGGATAAAATAGAATTGTAAAAAAAGCACTCAATTCCAAAGAAAGGACAAAGTGTGTGGGGGGGGGTAAACAAACGGAAATGATAAGACAGACCAGGCCTAAACATAATAGACAAAATGTAAATGACTTGATCACCCCACTTAAAGGAAGACACAGACAATGGATAAAAAACAAGGCTAAACTATCTACACAAAGTCCACCTTAAACATAATAGAAACATGGGAACTATAGAGGAGTCTCAGCCATTAAAAGCACTGACTGCTCTTCTATAGGACCCAGGTTTGGTTCCCAGCACCCACATGGAGGCTCACAACCATCCACAAATCCAGTTACAGGGGATCAAACACCCTCTGGCCCATTCAGGCATGAGGTACATATTACACACGCACACACGCACACACACACACACACACTAAAAACAATAATTTTTTTTCCCGAGACAGGGTTTCTCTGTGTATTCCTGGCTGTCCTGCAACTCACTCTGTAGATCAGGCTGACCTCAAACTCAGAGATCCACCTGCTTCTGCCTCCTGAGTGCTGGGATTAAAGGCCACCACTCCTGGCCAATAATAAATATTTGTAAAGACAAACTTAAAAGTATATAGAAAAGTATCCCATTAACATGATTCAGAAGAAAGCTGAAGCTGCTATATTAATATCACACTAGTAGACTTCAGAGCAAAGAATAAAATCAAGGATAGAGAGTCATTTAACAAAGACAGAGAAGTCAATTCATGGAATCATCAGAAGCATACAGCAATCCTAAATATGTATGTACCCACTGAGCCTCAATCCACCCAGACAAGAAAACAGAAAGCCGTCTTTCATGGCTAAAATATAGCGTCAGCATTCTTGAACTAATACTGAACACAGCCAAAAAATGGACTTAAGGCATTCCTATGTAATAAATGGCATGCATTTTTACTAATAAAAGTGTCATATCTCTCAAGAGTCCAAGGTACACATTAAAGAGTTTTTCAAAAAGAAAAGAAAAAAAGACAGCCAAGTCTGGTAACACAGACTGCTATCCCACTAGTCAAGAGGCTGAGCTGCACCTGACTGCAAGTTCCAAGATCAGCTTACTGAGTGAGTTCCAGGTCATTCTGGGCCTGGGGATGTTAGTGAGAACCCCGGCTCAACAATCAGAATGAAAAAGGAGAGTGAGGTCATAACTTGGGGGCAGAGTGCTTACCACATGTCCAAGACCCTGGTGCAGCCCCCAGCCCAGAAGGAAGTTTATAACCTCAACAGCAAGCTGGTCAAAGTGATGCAAAGCTGACTCACCTCTCGTACTGCCTATCTCGTGCTGACGAAGTGCCCCGATGTCCCAGGTCCATGATTAAGAGAAGTAAAAGGAGACAGGGTATAAAGAAGAGTCCCAGGAATGCCACCCGCTGACGGAGAAACGGGCTCACTGTGGGCACAGTGAAGTACCAGGAGGCTGGGCAGAGGTAGGAAAAACTGATCCTGGAATGAGACAAACATCTGTTAAGCCTTAAATCTCTCCATAAGTAACGCTTTAAAACAAGATGAAAGCCCTCACGGCAAAAATGCATGACAGGAGAAGGCTGTTTTCTTTCATTCTCATACGAGAGAAAAGCACCTGTACGGCTCATAGTATTTCTGTTATTCAGTTCAGAAAGACCTGACCTGCTGTTTCCATGCCCTCTAGCAATGCTGTCAAGAAGCTAAACAGTTAGAAAAGTTATTCAACTGATTTTTTTTAATGCTTTAATAAATTATACAAACAGAGGGACTTTTAAAAAAAAATCTCAGCTTTAACAGATACATAGTAAAAACTGAGTCTGGCTCTGACTCCACCATTTTTCTGAGGCAACCATTGCTACTCCCACGACCCGACTATGGACAGGAAATTAATGCACTGGCCATTCAAAAGAATTCCACATTGACGTCTTTGCATACACCTGACCAGAATGCAAAGTTCAGGTGAAGCCTTAGGACAAACCTCACTTTGTAACAGCCTCCCAGCGCCCGCCACCCACCCACTCAACCCGCTTACCACCCTCCACTGAGCCCTTTGCCAGAGATAACGGGTGTAAACCTTACCTAGCCATGGGTTCCCTTCAGTAGTCTCGACGTCTGTCACCTCCTTTTCCTTTTGCCCTGAGAGGGTGGCCTCCTTGTCCCCAGCATCTCCTAAGGCTGAAGCCTGGAAAGACATACGTCCAGAAGTGCCCGAAGAACTAGATCCCCGCAATGACAGCACACTTTCCTCCCACAGTACTGAGACCACCCACCACTCCCTGTGGGGTTTCTCCCCTCCCCAAACCCCATCCCTACCCCCGCGGGCCAAGAGGACCCTAAGCGCATCCCAGACGCAAAGCTTTCCTGCGGGCCGGCTCCGTGCTCGCGGAGCACGCCACCCAGGTGGTAAGGATGGGGGACCCCCGTTTCCTTTTCCCGCCACTCTTCTCCCCGCAGCTCTCCCGCGATGCCACTCACGGGATCCTGAGGCCCGCTTGTCCCTCTACACAGCCCAGCCTGGTCCTCAGCTGTTCCCCGTGGCTCCCAGAGCAGCCGGAAGGAGGTCTGGCCGCCAACGGCGCCACGTCCCCAAGGAAACCGCACCGAGCCAATGACTGCTGGGGACCCGGAGAGGCCCGCCCTGCGCGCAGCCGGAGCTGCAGACTAACCCGCCGCGTTCGCAGATTGAGAGTCTGTTCACAGCCGGGCCAATGCTCAAGGGCGCCGGGCCCCGAATGCCCGCCTCCGGTTTAGAGCCGCTGCCAATCGAAAAGGCGTCGCGCCCAAGCTCCGCCTGGAGAGCGAGCGGTGGCCGGCACAAGTAAGAGGCCACGGACTGTAGTGTCGCCAGCTTCCTGTGGGTGGCCTCCTCTACTTCTGCTCCCACTGTTGGACCTTTCCTGTGGGTGAGTTTCGGGGTCTTCACCACAGCAGTGCACCCCTTGCCCACAACCTTTCTTCGCACAATGGCAGTTCCTCCATCCTGTTCCTTTTGCCCACAAATTGATGTCCCAGGCTCATTGTCACCTCTCGTGATAAAAACATTGTGGGAAAAAACTGGAGACTGATGTTTGCATCGAAGCGCTTCCGTCCTTCCTTCAACGTCGATGGTCTACTGTGTGCGGATCGTGAACATTTGTGTCATTGTCCTGAACATTATGGTGATACACACAAAAGCATCGGTCGTTTGGTGCATTTATTCTTGCATGAAGAACCCTCTGGAATGGCAGAAGTTTAAGTTTTTCTCAACCTGTCTCTTCCACTAATGTCCACGGTACACCCGCCGCGTCTCCTCTCCTCTTGGTTAAGCTCCTCACATACCCTTGCGGGTTCGGACCGGATAGTTTTTATTCATTCTGGTTCTTCTTCCACCTGCTTTTAATCTATCAGCCCCTGCGCATCTCTTACCTTTTTGGCTTAAGGATCGTCTTCCTCCAAAAATCTTACTTGACCCACATATCTCTTCCTTCATAAACACCTCTGTTCCAGTTACCCCTTGAATTACAATCATGTTCCTGTCTGCTCCACTAGCCAGAATATCCTTGAGGGCAGGACTCTGCTTTTACACATTCCCAAAGCCAGGCCACCCTTTCACACATTAAACACGGCTATCTTAGGATATACATGAACACTGGGACAGGGATGAAGACCTAGATGAGATCAATAGCGGCTGTTTCATTCAAAGCTGGCTGTAACCAGTGACAGTGACTGTCACTGCATTTGGCAGAGAATCGATGCGGTCAGGGGGAATAAAATAGCTTAATAATGAAAGGAACAAGGGTTCATACATTTATGACTTCAGGGTGTTATTAATAGCAGAGAGAGGCTGAAGGCTGTGTGACTGGGTCAGAGTAGCATGTTCAGCATGGGCCTGAGTTGAAGAGGAAAGGAGCAAATAAGAAAGAAGCTTGTTTGGGGGCTGGAGAGATGGCTTAGTGGTTAAGAACACTACTACTCATTCCAGAGGTTCTAGGGTTCAATTCTCAGCACCCACATGGCAGCTTACAGCTGTCTGTAATTCCAGTTCCAGGAATTACGTACATGCAGGCAAACACTAATGCACATAAAATTAAAAACAAATTATTTAAGCCAGGCAGTAGCGACTCACACCTTTAATCCTAGCACTTGGGAGGCAAAGGCAGGTGGATCTCAGTGAGTTCGAGGCCAGTCTGGTCTACAAAGTGAGCTTCAGGAGAGGAAGGACTAAGTAGAAAGACCCTGTCAAAGGAGGAAGAGAAGAGGGAAGGGGAGGAAAAGAATTGATCAGGCCCTGCTGGGTCTGGCTGATTGCTGCAGGGGCTGATGATCTGTGATCTGATCTTTGTCTAGTTTGTCTTTCCCTTCTGCTACTCTGTCTATCAGGTTGCCATCTTAACTTGTCATTTTGCCTTGAACTCTCATCTCTCAACTTTCTTCTCCCTTAACAGCACATGGCTTTAGTGTTATACTTAACCTCAGACACCGAGGAAAAAGTGTGGGGGCTAGGAATAGAGGTCAGCCAGTAGTGTTTTCCTGGTGCAGACAGTGAAACCCTGTGTTTGGCCCCCAGCATCACACTAAAACAAAAATAAAATAAAAATTAAAAACCTGAGCATAGCAGTGCATGTCTGTAATGCCTACAGTCAGAGGGAGAGGCAGAGGATCAGAAGTTCAAAGACATTGTCTTAGAGTTTCTATTGTTGTTGAAGAGACACCATTGCCACAGCAACTCTTATAAAGGAAAGCATTTAATTGGGGCTGGCTCACAGTTCAGAGATGTAGTTCATTATCGCCATGGTGGGAAGCATGGCGGCATGCAGGCACACATGGCGCAGGAGAGGTAGCTGAGAGTTCTACATCTGGATCCTTAGGCAGCAGAAGGAGACTGTGTACCACACTAGACCAGGCTTGAGCTTCTGAGACCTCCAAAGCCTGTGCCCAATGACTTACTTCCTTCAGGAAGGCGACACCTACTCCAACACGGCCACACCTCCAAATAGTGCCAGTCTCTATGGGACTAAGGAGCCATTTTCATTCAAACTATCACAGTCATCCTCGGATACATTGTGCATTTGAGGCTAGCCTGAGCTACATGAGATTCTGGTCTCGAAAAAGCAAAGGTCGGACAGGGCTTGATGGCTCAGTCCTTTAACCCCAGCACTACCCTAGGAAGCTGAAGTGGAAAGATTGCTGTGAGACAGTCTGTACTACTTGGTGAGACCTTACCCTAAACACACACACACACATATACAAACACATGCACACACTTGTGCACACACACACATTCATGCAAACACATGCACATTGCATAAAGTTGGTATTAATCACAAAATTATATAAATATCAGATAATTGTATTATTCCTGAGAATAGTTCAGTGCCTGAAGAAAGGAAGACATGGAAATAATTCAAAGGTTGTTTTGAAATACTTTTTTTAAACTTCTTGAAATTTTGTTCTTTGAGTTCTACGTCTAAAATATATACATTTCAAACTCCAGCACTCCACTAAATAGGTGTTTTAGAAGAGAAACAATATCTGATTACCTTACCTTTTTGTGGTAGGAGACTGCTTGTTAGTTTCCTGGCTGCCCAGACCTGAATAATTACACAGAAACTATATTAACTACAACACTGTTTGGCCTATTAACTCAGGCTTCTCATTAAGTAATGCTTTCATGTTAAATTAACCCATTTCTATTAATCTGTGTATCGCCACGAGGCTGTGGCTTACTGGGTAAGGTTCCAGCGTGTTCTTCTCCTTCGGCAGCTGCATGGCATCTCTCTGACTTCACCTTCTTTCCTCCTCTATCTCTGCTGGGAATTCCCGCCTACTTCTATTCTGCCCTGCCATTGGCCAAAACAGCTTTATTCATTAATCAATAAAAGCAACAGATATACAGAAGGACCTCCCACATCACTATCTCAAAGAGTATCTAATTCATAGGGTTTATAAGCTACATTACCTTTACAATCCAAAGGGGCATTGAACCATCCTCTAAAGTTAGAGTGTATTAACTACTGCCATAAAACCGAAAACTGTGTCTTAATCCCAAGAGTTTCTCATGACACTTTCCTTGCAAATTTCTCCTTGACAGCTGGTTTGGGCAGTACTTCCTCTAATAAATCCACCTGCCCCAGGCGTGTGTTCAGCATGATTCTCTTCAAAGCCCTGCCGTGCTTATCTGATTAGCAGTTCACAAGGTTGAGTTCTGAGGTTTCCAGTAAGCAGGCCAAATCAAAAAAGGTTAAAATCATTTCTCTGCCTCATTTGCTATAGCCCAATGACATGTAGAAAGCCACATTTCAAAACAGGCTTTTAACTGTTCCTTAAAGGCTTGTCTACACTTATATTAAGAAGTTTATCAAGATGCCTCTCTCACTTTGGCACCTTTCCTTTCCCTGGAGATTTTGTGCACTTGCTCTTCCCTCACCCTGCCCACATGTTGGCCTCTCAGCCCTTAGTAGGACCCTCCTTAACCACCTTATTTAAAACTGTAGCTCTTCCCACTCACACCCAATTGTCCATATTTCCTATATCATTGTTTTACTGCAAAGTATTTTACTCATCCAGCAGTTATTTTGTTTTTCAGTACTTGATTTTGAATCTAGGGCTGCTCTCATGTTTGGCAAACATTATTCCACTGAGCAACATCCCCAATCTTACTTACTGGTTTACTGTCTGTCTCCCTACAACTAGAATAACAATTCCATCAAAGCAAAAATGTGACTTTGAAAATGAAAAAGAAAGCTCATTGTGTACATATATAAGTCTTTCAAAGAAATATTGTTAAATAAAAATACTGATAAAACTGGATATGGTGATATGTAGTACTGCTGTCTCATCAGGACCACCAGCCTGTGAATAACGACATAGAAACATTATTAATTATGAAAGCTAGGCCTTTAGCTTACGTTTGTCTCAACTAGCTCTCATAACTTAAGTCAACCAATTTGTATTAATCTATGTCCTGCCACATGGTGTTGCCTCTCTTCCATCTTGCATCTCCTGTTTCCTTTCTGTCTGGCTGGTGACTCTGCCTTTCTTCTTCCCAGAGTTCTCTCTCTGTCTGAAGTCCCATCTATACCTCCTGCCTAGCTATTGACCATTCAGCTTCTTTTTACAGCAACCACAGCAACACAGCTTCACACAGTGTACAGATAATCCCACAACAGTGATGTGCATCTGGAATCCAAGCCCTTGTGGAACTAAGATAGGAGAATGGGAGACTTGATGTCAACCCCGATAAATAGCAAGACCTTGTCCCCAAAACTGAAAAGAACAAACCAAACACTGACAACTGACAACAATAATAAATAAATAAAAACCCTGGCCATATATATGTATTAGTTAAGATTCTTCAGAGGAACAGAACTAATACATATAGATACAGAACTGATACATATAAATCCCACTGAGTAACATCCACATATATGAAAGGGATTTATTAGACTGGCTTACAGACTGTGGTCCAGCTAGTCCAACAATGGTTTTCTATCAATGGATGGTACAAGAATCCAGTAGTTGTTTAGTGCATGGGGCTCAAAATCACAGTATATGCTGGAATCAATCCTAAAGAAGTTGACTATAATGCCAGTTAAGGAATGAACTTGCCAGCAAGTATGCAACAAGAGAGTGTCTGCTTTCCATGTTCTTTAAATAGTCTGCCAGCAGAAGGTGCAACCCAGATTAAAGGTGGATCTTCCTAATAGGTTTTCTGTAGCCCGATAATAGGTTTCCCCAATAATGCAGTAAGCCAGATCAAGCCAAACTGAAAAAGTAAAAGAACAGGTTTATTTGAGCAAAGCAACTCTGAGGTGAGTTCTCCAGTCCCAGAGATCTAGGCAGGAGAAGTCACGAACCTAAACTAAAGCAGGGAGGTTATATAGGCTGTAGGCGAGGGGTGATGGCATGTCCGCCACAAGCTGGGTGTGTGCCAAGTGTGGTCAAAAGCTGAACGCTTTAGGTGGGGTCTTGGGCTGCTGGCAACCTCAGGGGAGGAGCTGCCATAGCTGCCAAGAATGTGCAACTGGGCTTTTTGTTGCATTTTCGTTGCTGGAGATTCTCTGAGAGGGCAGGATTTGGAGAGAGAGAGATGGGGCTTTTCAGACTGTGCAGGAGTGAGCTAGAGGTTCCAACCAAACACTTCCCACCTCAAAAGATCTGGATTAAAGGTGGCTCTTCTTTCCACTTCAAGTGGAAATTGTTTACTAAAACAATCTCTTATAGGTATATGCAGCACTTGGGTTTTAATAATTCCAGATGTAGTCAAGTTGACAACCAAGAATAGCCACCATATATACCATATACATAAAAACATAATCCTAGATACAATGGCTAAAACTCTAATACTTGTAAAAGAAAAAGAAATGAGAATACCTTAGTGGTGTAGGAGGTTCTTCTGTTCATGTGTTGCTTTCATTGGTTAATGAATAAAGAAACTTACTTGGCCTTTTGATAGGGCAGAACTTAGGTAGGCGCGGGGAGGGGGACAGAACTGAATGCTGGGAGGAAAAACGCAGAGTCAGAGAGACACCATGGATCTTCTGCCTGAGATGGACGCTGGTTAGAATCTTTCCCAGTAAGCCACTGCCATGTGGCAATATACAGAATAAGAGAAATGGGTTAAGTCAAGATGTAAGAATTAGCCAATAAGAGACTAGAACTAATGGGCCAAGCAGTGATTTAATTAGTACAATTTTCTGCGTGGTTATTTCAGGGCTAAGCTAGCCGGGCGGCTGGGATGAACAAGCGGCCTCTCCCCTGCAACACCTTAGTAATGTTGTGGGATATTTGTACACTGTGTGAAGGTGCATTGCTGTGACTGGTGTAATAAAGAGCTGAATGGCCAATAGCTAGAGAGTAGGTATAGGCAGATTTTCTGGGGAGAGAAAGGAAGAGGAAGAGGAATCTAGGCACAGGGGAGAAGTCACAAGACATAGAGAGGAAACAGAAGGTGCAAGATGAAAGAGAGGTAATGCCATATATAAATTAATGTAAATGGGTTAAATTATAAGAGCTAGTTAGGAACAAGCCTAAGCTATAGGCCGACCTTTCATAATTAATAAGAAGTCTCTGTGTCATTATTTGGGAGCTGGCTAGTGGGACATAGAAAGACTTGTTTTCAGGCGTTAGGCCTGGAAAACTCCTTAATACTTGAAAATAAAAGCAAGGTCGACAATAGAGACTTTAAGACGTGGTCTTTGTCTTAGTTAGGGTTTCTATTGCTGTGAAGAGTCACCATGACCACAGCAACTCTTATGAGGGAAAAACATTTCATTGGGGCTGACTTACAGTTTTAGAGGTTTGGTCCATTATCATCACGGCAGGAAACATGGAAGCACGCAGGCAGATGTGGTGCTGGAGAAGGAGCTGAGAGTTCTACATTTTGATCTGAGACCTTAAAGCTGGCATCCATGATGACACACTTCCTCCAACAAGGCCACACCTCCTAATAGTGCCACTCCCTATGGGCCAAGCATTCAAACACATGGGTCTATGGAGGCCATACCTATTCTAACCACCACAGTCTTTATTAAAATAAGACCTACTCTTTAAAATATTTTATTAGAAAAATAAAAGATAAGCCGCACACTGCAGGAGGGATATTTGTAAATCATGTATTGAATAAAGGACTTGTATAGCAATATAAAAAGAATTCTTAAAACTAAAGAAGAAAACTTCCCAAATATAAATGGAAAGTATTCAAACACTATACCAGAAGAAACTCATACACAGCACAAGAAGTCAGTTTCAACATTAATCATTGATAAAATCCAGACTAAAACTACAATGAAATATTACCATAATATATATCATCAAGAATGGCTATAGTTCAAAAAACATGATAAACCAGACATTTGGGAACACACCTATAATCCTAGCACTTGGAAAGCAGAAACAGTAGGATCAAGGGTTTTAGGCCAGCCTGGGGTACATAGAGAGTTTGAGGCCAGACTCAGCTAGTGAGACCCAGTCTTAAGGATAAGATGCTTGGTACTGCTGCAGCCCAAGCCTGGGAATAACAGAATAGAAAGGTACAAAAACTCCTGTCCTTGATAGCATCATCGACTAAAACTGACAGAGATTAAAGTGTTCAACAATACTCAATGGTGATGTCATAGTGTCTACTTATGTAGTCCAGGTTGGCCTGGAACTTACTATGTAGCTGAGGATGATACAATAAATACAATAATTTGCCAAGAATGTGGTACCCTCACTACTATGTCATAGAGACACTTAAGCAGCCCTCTGGAGAGGCCAGTATGGAAAGGAACTGAGGCCACCTGCCAATAACCAGCATCAGCTTGCCAGTCAAGTGAGTCAGCCATTGGAGAGATACATACACCATCCTGGCAAGTCTTCAGGTATCTGTAATCCCAGTCAACTGTATCAGATTCCCCACCACAGAGATAATAAATGTTTATTGTTTTAAACCACTAAGTTTTGTGGTAATTCGTCACTGAACAGCAGATAACCAATATACAACCACACAGGCTTAAAGTAAATGTATACACTGGGTGCACCTTATAAGCCCTTCATAATAGGTATTATCATTGTAATGTATGGATGTCTGTTTTTCACAAGATTGCTGCTCATGCCTCCTCCCTGGCCCCTCTGCCTCTCTCATCTTTCTTGGCCACTTAGGACAGGCCTGAGCATATGAATAACTGATGTCCAACAGGTAACTCTTGAGTTGAGCCAATTAATCCAAGAGTAGTTCTGGACAATTTGTAACTGTGGGGAGAGCTTCCTATTTTACCTGTTCTGGTGTAGCTGGAGTTGATGATGTAGAAGTCTAAATTTCTCTCCCCCACTACTACCACCACCACTGCCCTGCTCCACCCACCCCCATAGGCTCTTGTTATTAGTTTAGGCTGCCCTTGAACTCAGATCCTTCCACCCCAGCCTCCAAAGTGCTAAGGTTACAAATTTACACTGTTACACCTAGAATATCTGCCCTGTAGGTGCTAGTTTGTCCTGGGTAATCTGTAAAGACGAGGAAGTGTAAGAGGTCAAAAGCTGACAAATTTAAAAAGTTAAAAGAGCCGTGGTGCAGCTCGTCTTTATTCCCAGGACAGGGACTGAAGGAGGCAGAGGCAGGTGGCTCTCTGTGAGTTTGAAGCTAGCCTGGTCAACAGAGCTAGTTCCAGGACACTCAGGACTACACAAAGAAGCCCTGTCTCCAAAAAAAGAAAAGGAAAAAAAAAACAGAAAAAAATTGAAAGGAAGAGGAGTATGGATAAGTAGGAGCCTAGATGTGTGCAATAAAAATGTAAGCAGAGTGCTGGGGCTCAGCCATATAGGCTTGCCTAGCATGTGCATGGCCCTGGGTCTGATCATCAGCTGGGGAAAAGAGGGAGAGAGGGAGAGGCAAAGAGAGAGGGAGGATATGAGTTAATTAATTAATATGGAGTATATAAAAATACACCATGGAGAATAGTCAGGAAACCTCATGCAGATAGCACAGGAGGCCTGTGGGTCTGAGGTCTACATGTGCTGCCCTAAGCTGTTTGTTAATGATGAAGTTGTTATTGCTAATGTTTGCTGCCTCCAGAACCTTGTTTGATTGCTTTGATAGTGTGCCCCATATTTATACCACCAAGCATTAAAAAGTTACAACCAATCCAAGCCTCATTCCTGCTGATAGCCTATGTTCTTTGTATGCCAAGGACAACAGACCATTACTTTATTTGGTAATAACCAGGAAAGCTTTTTGTTGTTGTTGTTTAATTGAGATAAGATTTACTCATATAGGCCAGCTTAGCCTCAAACTACTAGGTAGCTGAGGATTGGCCTTCAACAACTGATCCTTCTAAGGGCTGAGATGACCAGCAAGTACCACTATGCACAGCTGAGGAGAACTTCCTAATTCTAGCCACTTTATGTAAGGGTTCATCTAGTCTTCATGAAGCTAAGTTCATACAATGATTAAGAGCACACGTGACCTGGGACTGGAGTTCACAGATGCTGTTGTGAGAAGAAAAAGTCTTATTTGTGAGATAATGTCAAATTTACTACTGTAGTCTAGCAACAAGATGACTGCGTAAACAAGTGTCCAGGTTTGCATTCTGTTGCTGTGAAAAAACCCTGAGGAGAAGAAGCTTTGGAAGGAAAGGGTTATTTGGCTTACACTTTCAAGTCACAGTCTATCACTGAGAGAAGCCAGGGCAGGAATTCTAGCAGGAATGAAACATAAACCGCAGAGGAAGGCCACTTAATGTCTTTTCATTTAGCTTTCTGGTACAGTCTAGGCTCTCTTGCCGAGCCCTGCCCACTTTGGGTTGGACTTTCCCACATCAATCAAAAACCAAGACAATTCCCAACAGAAAGAGCAACAGGCCAATCCAATCTGGGCAACTCCTCAATTGAGACACCTTCCTCAAGTGACTCTTGGTTGTGTCAAACTGACAAAAAAAAAACAAACAAAAAAACAAAACAATCGAATAAACAAACAAAAAACAGGACAATAAGCAAAGGACAGTGTCACTTGGTCATTTCAGTTTGTTGTTTGGGAGGGGGTAATATGATGTAATGGATTTCTGCAATGGTTCACAGACATTTATAAAGGAAAAGTAAATAATAATAGTGATAGCATTTTTGTTTTGTTTTTTGGAACACGGTTTCTCTGTGTAGCCTTGGCTGTCCTGGAACTTTCTCTGTAGACTAGGCCAGCCTTGAACTCAGAGATGCTCTTGCTTCTGTCTCTTGAGTATAGGGATTAAAAAGCTATGAGCCACCCCATGAAACCACTAACAGTATTAATAGCAAGCAACATTTGTTGAGTTCTGACTTTATGCCTAATCGAATACTAAGCATGGAACATTTTTTCCTTTCTTGTTTTTTTTTGTTGTTGTTTGTTTTTTTGTTTTGAGATAGGGTTTCTTTGTGTAGCCCTGGCTATCTTAGAACTCACTTTATAGACCAAGCTGGCCTTGAACTCAAAGATCTGCCTACCTCTAGTCTACCAGAGTGCTGGGATTAAATGCCTGAGCCACCGCCACAGGCTAACATTCTTTTTCTAATTTAACTCTCATCATAATACCTGCTGTGTAACAGTTTCCTGAATACTGAAACATTGTATCCTGTAGAAAACTCCCGAAACTCCTTAAGCAGAAAGGTAAACAACTCAAAAAAGTTTCAGGAAGTTTCTGAAACTTACCAAACTCAGTAGGCCCCTCCCTGTCAAAGTAAATAAGAAAAGCTAAGAGTCCTTCCAGACCAAGTGAAGCTGACCGGCAAAGAAGAATCTCAAAAGAGTTTCAAAGAAGACTCCGAGACCACCCCCTACCTGGAAGACGTTTAGATCAAACGAGGCACCTGGGAAGAATACTGTCCAACCTGCTGAGCTTCCTGCAGGCTGTGCAGTAGGCTCCAGGTTCCCAGCTTTTGTGAGCTGTCACCCATGCTGGGATGGGCTTTGATGATGCAGCTACCTTTGAGTCATTTCTGCTCCTGTAGATAACCTCTCATCCATATTCCTGCAAGTAATCTCAATTAAAGCTCACGGTTCACCAAGTTGGACTTTGGTGTTGTCTGTGCTTGGCTGTCATAAGCTCCTTATCTGGGATGAGTAGACTTATATGTTGCATCTTCCCAGGGAAAGTTCTGTCACACAAGGACTGCTATCGTAATTATCACCACGTTGCAGAAGAAACTGAAGCTGAGATCTAGTAAGGGAAACTTGTGCTGTCTTCTTTGCTCTCATTTCCTGGTGGGGAATCAAGACAAAAATAGGATGGAATGAGTTAGATAGAGCTCTTCCTTCTCTTCCTTCCTTCCTCATTCTAATTCAGTTTTGTCGGTTTGTTACAAACTTCATCTAGAGAGGAAGTAGGCTGTGTTCATACTGTGTAATAAACTACGGAATATCCAGCCCTGGTCTTACAGCCCCTATAACCACAGCCACTTGGGGGACTGCAACAGGAGGGTCACAAGTTCAAAGCCTGCCTTGACTACAAGATGGTTTTGAGGCCAGCCTGGGAGACTTAGGGAGATCTTGTCTCAAAATAAAAACGCTGAGGAGGGGAGGGGCTCGTGCCGGGAGAACTTGTCTACAAGCATAAAGCTCTGGTTTCAGTGTCCAGCACCAAAGAAACCAAAACCACAGTAAGTTTATCTTCTTTGTAGAAATGAAGAGCAGAAAGAAGGACTTGGATTACTGTTAGGACTTAGAAAATCTGCAATTGTCTGGGGAAACTTATTTACAGAATTTATAACATTTTCTCAATGCAATGCAGATACTAGAAATGTGAGCAAAAAGATTTGTGCTGAACAAAAAGGAACATTCATTTTCCATGCCAAATTTTCTGTGTCTGTTCCAGCTTAGTTTGAAGAGAGAGAGCACGTGCGTGTGCCAGGGAGAAAGAGACAGAGAGACAGACAGACAGACAGAGAGAGAGAGAGAGAGAGAGGGAGAGAGAGAGGGAGACTCCCTACTAAACACAACCAACAAAATGAGTAGTTTTCCTCAGTTTGTCTGAGCCTGGAATATAGCTGCCTACTCCGAATATTTCACATAAGTGGAATTCCAAGTGCTTCTACTTCTGTCTTCCTTCATTAAGCAGAAAGTTTTGAAGGTTTGTTCACAATATAGCAGGTCACATACTGATGGACTGGTTTCCTTTCAAAGCTAAATTATAGTCAAAGTGTTTCTATGTTGCACACACATACCTGTTCTTCCACGGCTGGACTTTTGCAACGTTTCTACCTTTTGTCTGCTGTGGGAAGGTCCACTGTTACCTGGTGTGCACTTATCTCCTACTTTCCTCCTGGAACTGGATCCGGGAGTGAACTTACTGGGTCACACAGCAGCTCTGTTTAACTGTATCTGGAGGACAGGGGACAACTTAGAGGAGTCAGTCCTCTCATCCCATCATCATGGGTTCCAGGATCAAATTCAGGTTGTCAGGCTTGAGCAGCAGGCACCCTTCCTCCCTGAGCCATCTCACCAGCCCCAGTTGAAACTTTTGAGGACCCACCAAGCTGAAACAGCAGCTTGCACATTCCCATCATCAGTGGGTGAGAATTCCAGCTTCTCCACACCCTCAACAAAGGTTGTTGTTTTCAGCCGTGATTATGGTTTTCTGTTTGGGTTTGGAGGCAGAATCTATGTGGGTCCAGGTTGGCCTCAAACTGGAAATCCTCCTGCCTTAGCCTCCTAAGTGCTAGGAATACAGATTTATACTATGGCTTTGTGGTTGTATTTTTATTAAAGCCATTATATTGGGTATAAAGTGGCACAGCCAATAATCTTTGACAAAGGAAAATGAAAATGTTGTTGCAACTCAGATATCAAACAATGTAAGACACAAGTTCACTTGGACTTTTTTTCCAAAACAAATTTAATGTGTATTAAATGCCTGTATGTATTTCTGTGCACCACATGCATGCTGCTACCTATTGAAGCCAGAATCGGGATTAGCTCTCCTAGGACTGGCATTGTAGATGGTTATAAGTCACCACATGGGTGCTGGGAATTGAACCCAGGTCCTTGGAAGAGCAGCCAGTATTTAACCACTGAGCCATCTCTCCAGCCCCCTGACATCTTTTATTGAAGTCATGTTCACTTGTAAAAATATGTAAGGATATATTTTCCCGAGACGTCTAGAAACGACATGAGGCTGGAGTTACAGCTCAGTGGTACAGCATCTGTATCGTGTGCATGAGGCTCTAGGTTCCATCCCCAATTCTGTCTTTCAGGGGGAGATCATGGAAATAACACAAAATATAAAATTAAGACCTAACTAGAGCCACTCCAAAGGGAGTATCGTTCAGATTTTATTGTTTATTTTGAATAGCAGGGCACTGCCTTTGCAGCACATTTTTAGCTCCCAGCACAAAAATTAAAAAGTGTAAATCTTGAATATCCTAGTCCCAGAATAAATAAGACACAGCTCTTACCTGAATGAAATTAGACATCACCACCTGTGGCACGATTAATAAAAACCCAGAGACAGAAATTGGGGTTCAACCTGAAGGTCAGAAAAGCAAAACAGTCAGCCACTGGCTCTTACCTCTACCTCAGTCCAAAATGGTGATCCTGCGTCCAGGAATGTCAGAGTGAGACTGTGCCGGAGAGCCATCGTCTCCCGTCTTATATTTCTCTCTAGTGCTGGGATTAAAGGTGTGTATCACTACTGCCTGGTTTTTATGGCAAACTAGTGTGGCTACTGGAATTAAAGTTGTGTGTCACCACTGCATGGTCTGTAAGGCTGATCAGTGCGGCTGTTTTACTTTCTGAACTCCAGGCAAGCTTTATTTATTAAAATGCAAATGAAATATCACTACAACCACGTTTCATATTAATTTTTTTTTGCTTTGATCTCAGAATACAGTAGCATATCCCTTGAAAGCAGTCAGGGCTTGGAATAGGTTAAAAACCACTGCTCCACTGTAACACACACACACACACACACACACACACACACACACACACACACAGTCAGGGGAGAGGCATATCTAATAAGGCCAAATGATATAATTAGTCCTTAGCAGGAATATATTTAAATCGGGAAGGACATGAGGTCTACAATTGTGAGTAAAGCAGGGAAAACTTGCCAACATCAGGACCCCTTGACAAGTGGGAGGGTTTTCTGTGCCTGAACGTCAATTAGCAAGGTGAAGGGTAGGTGAGGCGAGGTCACCCTTCTTTTGTAAAGGTAGAAAAACTGAGAAACCAGAGAAGGAAAGCACTGCCTTGCTTCCACGCTGCTTTTCCAGGAAAAGGCTGCCTGTTGTCATTAGACTTACGCATGTGTATGTATGTGCCACATGTGCACGCCTACTGTGCAAGGAGACAGCGTTCGATTCCCTGGAACTGGGGTTACGGAAGGTTGGGAACCACCATATGGATGCTGGGAATCAAACCGGCCCTCTGCAACAAGTGTTTTTATTTGGTTTTGGTTTTTTTGAGACAGATTTTCTGTGTAGCCTTGTCTATTCTGGAACTCACTCTGTAGACCAGGCAGATCCACCTGCTTCCAGAGAGCTGAGATTAAAGGCATTCACCATCACCCATGGCTGCAACAAGCAGCCCTAATGGCTGAGCCAGCTCCCCCCATGAAGTTTTAGGAGATTCCACGAAGAACAGCAGATTCTCTTGAAACTCTCTCCCACATGTCCTTAGGCAGTCTTCCTCTGCAGTTTCAGATGGAAAAGTCACCTCATCCGTGTTGTCGATCGCCACAGTTCTCATGGTCAGCTCATCACTCAGAAGTCTCACCTTTGTGACAGCGAAATCTGTCTCATTTTATTCTCTACTGATATGCCAGGTACAATGCCAGCTTGGGGTGGGGGATGTTAAGTTTTGAACTTTCAAGAATGGGATAACAAAAGAAAAGATTGAACAAGCTGTAGGGAAGAGTTCTTGAGATTAATGGAATCTCCTCCATGCTGAAATCCGAAATAAAATGCAATTTTATGTGTGGTTGGGGATAGGGACTTTTATTTTCCAAAAGATCACGATCCAAATGTTAGAAACCACGGCCAAAGATGATCTGAGACCCACAGAAGGGTTAAACTTTCAAAAAGAAATGGAAGAAACTTTCAACCCTCCTGTCGTTCTAAGGAAACGCTATGAAAAGATGGAAAAGTTTGCAATTGCGTCACCATCTCATTAAAATAGGTTGTAAAGGCAGAGCTTGAAACTGGGGAAGCGTGTGCAAACACGCCGCCGTTTAAGGGAGCCTGAAGAAGCCGGCAGTACCAGCGGAAGATGGCCCCGCGCTCCTCAGGAGAGGCTGAGGCTCTAGAGTCGCTTCGGTGCCTGCGTCTGCTCAGTGTGGTGCCCTGCGGTGGTCCCAAGGACTAGACGTCACTGGTACCGTTTCACAACCAGGGATCGATTCTCAGATCCAGCTCAGCAGACTCGTATCACAAGACAGTCATCACAGCCAGTGGGGTTCATCAGCGAGTCAACTCGGGGAGAAGATGCTCAAGTTTCTGAGAGTTGGGACACGCTGAACTTCGGAGCATCCGCAGTTGCACCGCTGCGCTTGGGATGCTGCTCCAAGCCCCTGACCACCTGTCGTCGCCTCTGAATCAACCCGCCCCATTTCGCCGTCTCCATTCTCCGCGCAGAGCCCACCTAGTGAGAACTCCTCCGTCCACCCACTGCAGGGTTCCCTAGGCGGCTTTAGGTGGGAGGTCCCAGCCGAGCGACCGGAGGCTCGCCGCCGCCCTCCCCTAGCGGCGGGTCAGGCAGTGCCAGGGGACGCGGGGTCCTGGCCGACTCCGCCCCCGCCTGAGATCCCGCGGGAACAGTGGGTGCCGTGCTACCCGACACTCGGTGCACGCCGGAGCACGCGTCGTAACGGCAACCGACAGCGGTTTGACCTTGAAGGCCTGGCACCGCCCCCTCTTCCCGGCGACCCGGGCAGCCACGCACGCCGCCCCGCGGAGCCCGGCTGCTGCAGCCCGGAGCCGGTCCCCGTCCTCCCGGCGCTTCTCTCCATAGCCAATGGAAAAACGAAGTGGCCCGGGCCAATGGCCGCCGCCAAAGTAGCCAGAGCGGTTGAGCCTATCAAAGTTCAGCTTTACGTTTCTCCCGCCCTCGAAACGCCAGGGGCGGGCCGATCGGCCAAGTCCGCCAATCAGTGACCAATAAACAAGAAGCTTCCAAGATCAAAGGGGAAGGGGTGGGATTTACGTGAGGAATGACAGGCCGACTGGCGAATACCACTAATAGAATTTCGCTCCGTAAAATGAGGGTGGGGACACGTTAAGGTCTGCACCAATGGCTGTCTGGGGGGCGTGCCCGCGGGGCCAAGCGGGAGCCGGAGGCCCCGGGCTCTCTGGGCCGCGCCTGAGGCGGACGCAACGGGGCCGGGAGGCGGCGGCAGTAGTGGCGGCGGCAGCGGCGCGGCTGGGCGCCGCGGCTGGCCCGAGTGGATGGAGTTGGAGGGGCGGAGTGCAGGCGGTGTGGCGGGAGGACCGGCTGCTGGGCCCGGGCGGAGCCCCGGGGAGTCTGCGCTGCTGGACGGGTGGCTGCAGCGGGGCGTGGGCCGGGGGGCCGGCGGCGGGGAGGCGGGGGCCTGTCAGCCCTCAGTACGGCAGGATCCGGAGTCCGGCCCGGAATACGAGGCGCTGCCGGCTGGAGCCACTGTCACCACGCACATGGTGGCCGGCGCCGTGGCAGGGATCCTGGAGCATTGCGTGATGTACCCGGTCGACTGCGTCAAGGTGAGACCTGGACCGGGCTGCGAACCCGACCTGGGGCTGACCCGACCCTGAGCCGTGTTTAGAGCCAGAATCCCGACTGAGACCCAAAGCCGATGGGTTCCTTCCTGGCTCCTACCTCTACGCACGATTTGAACCGATACTGCGTGCAAGCAAAGTCCTGGCTGGGAGTTGAGCTAAGTCAGGAACCAGGACTTATTTCTAACGGTCAGTGAGATCTGAATCGAGACTGGAAGCAAAAATCTTGTCAGCCAAAGACCTGATCCTGCCTGGGACTAAGCAGGAATGGGGTGGGATGGGGGATCCCGAAGCGCAGGTAAGTCTACAACTCGATTAAGGTTAAAACCAGCTGGCATGGAATCAGACCGTGAACTCGATCTGATGGCTTCCTATGTGCTTCGGGTCGGTGCTTTTACAAGCTCCTTGCTGCGTCTTCCCTTAAAAGTGACGGGGCAGGAACCGGAATCTGGGATCTCTCGGCTAGATAAAAGTACGTATTCAGTCTTAACCCGTGAGTGGTTGAAAATCATTGTGCAGTCAAAAGTGAGAGTTCCAGACTCTCTTGATATGGGAAAGGGCATGTTAAGGAAAAGGTTTCGGTTTCTCTGTGAAGTAAGATTGATAGCCTATCTATTTCCTGAACGTAAAAATTGCGCTCGCCCCTGCACAACAGAGCTGAAACTGATAGTCTGTTTCTTTGGGCACCTGAATGTGACAAAAAGGGAAACGGCCAGAAGGGAAGTGTGAGGATGTCAGAAAGGAGATGTCAACGTGGAGAAAATAGAGTGAGATTATCAGGGTATGATCGTTGTTGAACCTAACGCCAATTGCATCCACAACCAAGCAGGATGGTAATGGACATTCAGGTCCGAGGAAGCCTGGGTGAAGATGGAAACATAGTTTTCCTTACTGTTCTTAGACTTGTACTGTAGTAGAGGTGCCAGCTACTAAAGGTGAAATCTAAACTGAAGGGGAAGTAACTTTGAGGGGGTTGTTGAGATTACTGATGAGAACGGTGCTTTCTTGACATCAATTAATATAGGCAGTACTCTGTCCATTCTTTGATTTATGTTTCATCATCATCAACTTCAGCCCTGCAAAAAAATCAGTTTATTCCGCTTGCTTCTGGTTTCAGTACTGTTTTACAATTTCATTGGTAAAGTGGGTGAGGAAATAGGGAAAGTGCTCCTGCTGCTTTGTGAATGACTTTGAGTTGTGGTGAGGAGATAGATAAAGGGTTCCTGAAGCTTTGTTGAGTTGCCCAGTGTCTTCAGTGGGGAGCCGAGACCCACTGAAAACTGTGCTTAAGTGCACCTGACTGAGGTGAACATTAGCGTCTTAAATGTCTTTGTCAACAGAATTAGACCGTGAACTAGACTTGCCGCTTGTTCTTTGGTTAGGAGCTTTTTCCAAACAACTTGCTGTGTCTTCCCTTAAATAATAAAGCTTGTGTGAGAGAAATAACTAGTGAGATAACAATTATAAAATGAATACATAGAAATAATTCAGACATTTAGGAAATAGACTGTAGAGTAGATGTCTTGAGTTAATGAATGCTGTGAATATTTTACTAACATATTCAAAAGTTAGTAAAATCCTGCTGCAGAGTTGCAGAATAACCTCTCTCTCTCTCTCTCTCTCTCTCTCTCTCTCTCTCTCTCTCTCTCTCTCTCGTTTGTTTTTCGAGACAGGCTTTCTCTGTGTAGCTTTGGAGCCTGTACTGAATCTGTAGACCAGGGTGGCCTTGAGCTCATAGAGAGCCTCCTGCCTCTACCTCCCAAGTGCTGGGATTGAAGATGTGCACCACCACTGCTCTACAACCTCTCTCTTAACTGCAAGTACAGCACAGTCTAGGGTGCTGTGTTTCAGGATAAGTATCAAATGGAAAACAGATCAGAGAAAGATGTGAAAATTATTTAATGGGATGGAAAATACATTGTGATAATATGACCAACTTAAAAATGTTACTACTGGGATTGGGGAGTTGGCTCAGTCAATAAAGTTCCTGCTAGCACCCACATAAGAATCTGGGCATGGTGGCGCACATCTGTAACCCTGATGTTGGGAAAGTAGAGACAGGCAGTTCCTTGGTGCTCACCAGGTTGCCTGTGAGTTCCAGGTTGTAAGAGACCTGTGTCTAAAGATAATAAGCTGGCCCAGTGTGGTGGCACATGTCTTTAATTCCAGGACTCGGGAGGCAGAGGAGGCAAATCTGTGAGTTTGAGGTTAACATGGGCTGTGTAGTAAGGCTCTGTCTCAATAAACAATGTGGAAAGTGGTTGATAGATCCCCAAAGTGGGTCTCTTCCCCCTTCCACAAACACAAACTTACACGTACCCACATGAACACAGAAAGGAGAGAAAACTTCCTACTACCTATCAGTCTGACAGTCGGGAGACGGTCTCCTTGCTCTGTAATGCTGCTTTGGTTGTGAGCATTTTTATAAATTTCCTTGTCAGAAGTGCTTCTAGAACTGGGTGGCATGGTCCACTCCTTCAGTCTCAGCACTTGGGAGGCAGAGGCAGAAGGATCTCAGAGTTCGAGGCTGGCCTGGTCTATAGGACAGCCAGGGGTACATAGAGAAACCCTGTCACAGAATAACAAACAAACAAAAGAAATGCCTCTAGAATATCCTTAGTGGGGGCACATCTTTGCCCTATGACAAGACTCAATCAGCAGAGAGCACCCAGAGTCAAATATGGCTCATCAGACTGGGCCACACTGCCTGCTCTCTCTGGCAAACAAAATACCTGATTTACTTCTAAGGCCTGTAAATTGGGGGACACAGGAGAAGGGAGTCCCACAGGTGTTGCATAACCAGTAAGCTATGTCTAGCCTACCAAGGTTAACTGTTTGATTAATAGTTCTTAATCACCTGAATATGTTGTAAGATTTGTATTTTAAAGAATTGACAGAACAGTTTTACCTCCAAACCCTGCACTAAAGAATTAGTTGTTTGGTTTGAAGGACAAATGCCTAAGAGTCTTCAAAAATGCAAAGGCCGGCTTATCTTAGAAGAATCATTTCTCCTTGCTCTTAATGCTGGAAATTAAACAGGTAGCCTGGTATGAGTTAGCATCCCACGGTTTAATCTTGTTGATATTGTTGTGCAGGTGTGAACTGTAACTTAAATCCCTTCTCTTAGAAAGGACTTCCCAGTTCCTTTGTCCCCTGGTGCCTTTTCCGTGGATGGTAAAGAGGAAAAGCAGACCAACAAGAGCCTTAGACTAGAGACAAGTGTCAGCGTTGGAGCCTAAAGGGACACCAAAGTGCTTGCAAATGAATGCTGACGTTGTCTGTTGGCATGCAGGCTTGTGTATCCCTAGCCACTTATCAGGGTCAAGTTGACTTAAAATATCCTTGGGAAGGACCACGGGAAGTCAACATAGCCTTGCTAGACCATGGTTATCAAGCCTGCAATTTCCATGGTCATAATAGGGAGCTTTGGAAATCCAGATAAATCAGTTTCCTTTTCTAGGCCTCAGAGGCAAGTGTCAGACTTTATCTGTAGGGACAGGCTCCAAACCCCAAAGCAGCAGAACCCTTCTCAGAGTTCTGGCTGTTTCTCCTGTGCGAGGGATCTTCTGGGGCTCTGCTCGGCGAAGCACTTGTCACGTAGTACTTTGCCTTCTGCAAAGGAGCAGAGAGAATCCTTTGTTAGACTTCTGGTGTGAAGGGTTATCTCTGCAGCCACCAGTGAAAGGTAGGAAATGTCATCTCTGACTTGTATTTTATTTTCTCACACCTCATAGCGATAACTAAGCAATCAGCAAATGCCAGATGTTCTTGCATTCCCAGCCCTGTGTAAAGTCCTTAACACCACTCTTACTAGTTCATAGATGAAGAAAGGCTTAGAGAACAGTTAGGTAACTTGTCAAAGGTCACAGAGTCTAAGTGGCAGAGTCGTGATTTGAATTCAGTCTGACTCATCAACTTCCCTTGTAGCTTCCTAAAAGCAGGTCTGAAGATCCAAGCCAGCTAGAGTGACACCTGTGTGTTCTCCCGTGACTAGAACCTTGAGCGTGGCATCTGAATGTGCGTTGCACGTTTCGATAGACCAGGAAACTCTCCACAGTCAGCACACATGTGCTACCTTAGAATTAACTGGATTCGTTAGTGGCTAAGGACTGATTAGTTGCCCATGCGAGTGATGTATACCACGCTACCATGACCTGTCAAAGCCTTGAGTATGAACGAATATATTTTAGAATCATGTTTTTAATAATAATATATATAATAATATATATAATAATAATATAAATAATAATAATATAATAATAAGTTTATAGTACTTTGCAAATTATAGTTTTTACATGCCTTGTTTTTTTAATCCACATAGCATGGCAATTTTCTATGATTATTTTTAGATTATTACTTTACATGTATGAGTGTTTTACCTGCATATGTGTCTGAGTGCCACGGGAGTGCCTAGTGTGCATGGAGATGAGAAGTCCCTGGGACTGGAGGGACGGTTGTGAGCTGATATTGGTGCTGGGAACTGAACTGTACTCCCTGTGCAAGAGGAAGCACTGTTAACTGCTGGGCCAACTTTCCAGCCCTGCATGGGTTCACGATGAGAGAAGTTGGGTGACAGCTAAGACTGAGCATGTCTGACAGAGCTGGCTCGCAGACCAGGCTTCCCGACTCAGACATCACCAAAACATCTACCCCCCAGCCCCCGGTTTTTAATTGTTTTTTTGAAAATTTTTATTTTTTAATTTTTTTTGAGACAGGGTTTGTTTGTGTAGGCCTGGCTGTCCTGGAACTCACTGTGTAGACCAGGCTGGCTTAAAACTCACGGAAATCCACCTGCTTCTCTGCCTTCCTAGTGTTGGGATTAATGGTGTGAGCCACAACCACAGGGCTTACTTAGCTTTTCCTCAGTGTTAGGTAGTGGCATTTGTGTTTTATACATTCCTAGAGATTTCAGCATTCTGCAGAAAGGGGATTTATTGGCTCAAAACTATGGGCATCCATATTTGTTTTTGTGTTTGGACTGTTTTCTGCCTGGGTCCTCTGCATAGGGATGCACTGTCATTGCATTAGGGTTAGATGTGCTTGTAAACGTTGGGAGTAACTTCCGCATAGTCCGGTTTCCTCTTGGGGATGAGGAGTTCTCTGAGGCCAGAATCTTTCATCACTGGTTGCCGAATGTGCCCTTAACTCCAGCAAGGCACTGTGGTTTCTGGATCCTCTTGCAGAAAACTGGTTTCAGACAGACTCCTGGAAGTTTGTGTTGTTAAGCCACCAGGTCCAGATTAAAATCACACCCTCTAAGCAAAGCACACGTTGTATTTTTCAGTGGTTTTGAGAACTCAAAACTGAATGTCCTTTGTGATATGGTGATATGTGATACTTCTGATTGAAAGGCTAGTAATTGACATTTTAAGCATGCTGTGTTTTGTTAGTATCAGGCAGGAGAGAATAACTCCAGAGGAATGTGGATTGCTTGCGGCTAACCAGGACCTGTTCATCTGGTTAGTCTCTGTTTCGTGGTCTTGAGAAAAGGCCTTCTTCTTATATCCTAGTTGGCTAACTTGAATCAGGAGGATTCAGACTTTTAAATCTAAACTGAATCTAGTGATTGGCATACAACAGGAGTTTAAACTGTCAGTGGTCATCAGTTGCCCCCTGTTGACTCACCAGTGGCTGTTATTTCCTGAACTGGTGTAGACATGTCTGTGTGACAAAAGATTCACCCAGCAAACAGATCCTTGAGGTTCCTGTCTACCAGTACCCAGGCCTTGCTTTTAAACTATTAGGCCCATGCTGCCTAAGCTTAGTAGACAAAAGATTTTTGTGTAAAGATGTACTTCAGAGGTGGTCTGATGAGGTGGAGTTGCAATTTTTTAAACATTTGTATATAATATGTGTTTGTTTCGGGAGAGATTATGTACACGTGGATTCCAGAAGAAGGCACTGGATTCCCTGGAGCTGGAGTTACAGCTGTGAACCACCCAACATGGGTAACTGGGAGCTGAACGTGGGTCCTCTGAAAGAGCGCTGCCTTTGTAATCACTGAGCAATCTTTCCAGCCCTCCTTTTTTTCTTTTTAACATTCTGTGAGGGTGGTGCACTCACGTGCATGTGTGTGTGCACATGTGTGTATGTGTGTGTGTGTGTGCGCATGTGTGTGTATGTGTGTCTTTCTATAGCACACCTGTGGAGGTCAGAGGGCCACCCCTTCCACCATGTGGAGTCCAAGGATCGAACTCCGGTTGTCAGGGTTTGGTAGCAAATGACTTTACTCAGTGAGACACCTCACTGGATTGGGTTCCCAAGTTTCAGTGAACTTTGTGAATATTCTGCAAGTGTCCACTACCCACACTTTGATCCCAGTCACTCATCTTCAAAGGCTGTATCTCATAGAGACTAGTTTTACTCGCCAAGGCCATTGGAGGTCCAGTCAGTTTAGATGAGAAGTCTGAACGGCCCTTCAGTTTTAAAGGTGAGTTTGGTTTCCCATCCCCACAGTTTGGGCCCAGGCTTCTCTCCCAGGAGAGACATCTTTTAGGAATTGTAGCACGAATAATAAAAACCCAGAGACAGATATTGTGGTTTAACCTGAAGATTAGAAAAGCAAAGCAGCCAGCCACTAGAAAGCTCTTACCTCTAAGAAATCCTCAGACTAAAAGAGTGACCCTGCCTCCAGGGATTCTCAGGATGAGACTAGGCTGTGAGAGCTGTCTCCTCCATCTTAGATTCCTCGCTAGGGCTGGGGTTAAAGGCGTGCACCACTACCGCCTGGCTTCTGTGGCGAACTAGTGTGGCTACTGGGGTTAAAGGCGTGCGCCACTACCGCCTGGTCTGTAAGGCTGATCAGTGTGGCTCTCTGATCTTCAGGCAAGCTTTATTTATTAAGACACAAATAATACACCACTATAGGGAATGCTATTTCTACCAAGACTTTAACGTGCAGACCCAGCAGCCAAAGCCAGATGTCTGAAAAGATATCAGAAGGTGAGCCACCCTCTGATTAGTCTGGGTATTGTGTGGTCAGAAAGCAGGGTCAGGGCCTGTCTAGAAATAAAGCACCAAGTGTGGTGTCAACAGTAAACGTTGGAATTTAAAGGTTTAGCTTACTTTTCATTATGTGTGTGTGCCTGTGTGGGGCTGTGTGTATGTGAGTGCAAGAAACCAGAGAAGAGCGTTGGATCCCCTGGAGCTGGAGTCACAGGTGATTGTGAAGCACCCAACATGGGACTTGAACTCAGGCCCTCTGCAGGAATAGTGCATGCTCTGCACTGCTGTGCCATCTAGTCAGCCCTGATCTCCAAACTTAGCCTTAGTTTCTCAGTGTGGAAAGGCAACTTTTGGATCTCACGTTGGGTATTTATTGCTGGGGCAGTGGATCATTTTGGAGTTTCAGGTTGTTGCCAAGAGGCACTGTTTGCAAAGGATGTTCTCAGGGTGTTCTGCTTTTTGGCTGTGGATGAGAAGAGGAAGAAAGGTCCAAGGCTTGGGAAGATGAGTCATGGATGTGGGAAGAAGTAAAAGCTGGGGGGCTGGAGAGATGGCTCAGAGGTTAAGAGCACTGACTGCTCTTCCAGAGGACCTGAGTACAATTCCCAGCAACCACATGGTGGCTCACAACCATCTTTAATGGGGTCTGGTGCCCTCTTCTGGCATGCAAGCATACTTGGAAGGAATGTTGTATACATAATAAATAAATAAATCTTTAAAAAAAAGTAAAAGCTGGATGTGAAGTCTCCCTCCTACAGGCTTGCTGGTGTCCAGGGCCTGTGTGATAGGGCGGGCAAGAAGTTGGAATCACTGACTTTGCCTCTTTTGCTGTACTTTCAGACCCGGATGCAGAGTCTACAACCTGACCCAGCGGCCCGCTATCGAAACGTGTTGGAGGCCCTCTGGAGAATTATAAGAACAGAGGGCCTGTGGAGGCCCATGCGGGGGCTGAATGTCACAGCAACAGGCGCAGGGCCTGCCCATGCCCTCTATTTTGCCTGCTACGAAAAGTTAAAAAAGACATTGAGTGATGTAATCCACCCAGGGGGCAATAGCCATATTGCCAATGGTATTGAGCCTTCCTGTGCTGGTCCCCTACTTTCCCAACTCTCTGGGCTTTGCTGCTGTCAGTGCTTCCCAGTCTCAGCATGGTTTGGAGCTGCAGCTTTGGGCTGGGGTAGGCCAGATTATAGGGGAGGGACTTCCAAACCTGATGTGCTCGGACAGCAGGCTGCTTCAACCCCACTCCTCCTTTGGGGCACCTCAACAAAAGGTCACAGTATCCTCCCTTACCTACCAGCTTGACTTTCCTCTCATCTCCCTGGCATCAGCTTCTAATGCCTGGTAATGTGGAGACACACTGAACAACCCCCACTATGTATTTCTTGGTAGTTGGGTGTGTCCTGCTTCTCAAGGCAGGGTTGGAGGTGACCCAGCCTCTCAAGGAAGGCTTAATGGAGTCCCAGCTCTTCACCTTTTCAGGATCCCGCCTGATTAGAGGCAGTTGGTGTCATTGGACATGACAAAAGCCTTGAAAAGTGAATGGGGGTGGGGTTAAGGGATCGTTTGGAAAATCTAGATGTTTTAGAGTTTGGGTAGAAATAAAGGAAGAAATAGCAACCCAAGGTTCAAAGACTTAAAGTCACATTGAATGTGGAGAGCAGGGTATAGTGGTTCAGGACCGAAAGAGAAGGTGTGGGTGGACAAACGATAGGTTTAGACACAGCTTGGGCAGTTTGCATTCCCCAGGGTAGGAAGCAGGTTGGACTGAGGCTCTGGCTGCCTGGTTCCATTCTCCCTGAGGTGGTGGGCCATGGCTGTGCTGGCATGCCTTGCCAGAAGTGTATCTGCCTCCTGCCAGGGCCTAACTGCTTTTCTTAGAATCCTCTGTACTGAAGACATCTGGGATGTTGTCTTTGCCCTTCTGGGCCTTCCTATCAGAGGTGGAATGGGCAGTGATGGCCTTTTTAAGCTAGGGGTGTGTCCTTTCGGGGAGCAGGAGCTCAGGAGCAGTGGGATCTGAAACCACCTCTTGGGCTGACTCCTAGCGTGCCTTTCCTCACTGCTGTCCCAGCCACTCACTTTTACCTGGGGCCTCAGTGACTTGCTCGCCCTCCTGGCCTTACATGTGGCAGTTGTTTTCTTCTCTGCAGGTGCAGCTGGATGTGTGGCAACATTACTTCATGATGCAGCCATGAATCCAGCGGAAGGTAAAGATTTCTTTAACCCATCCTTCTGGGCAGCTACATCTTCATGTCTGGTTCTATTTCTACCTTGTAAAGAAAACCAGAGCACAATCTTTGTGGGGAGTCCTCGCATTTATCTTGATACACCACTAGAGGGCGCGCCCTCCATATGTTCCGTGCTTGAGTGGACTCTGGCTGAATCAACATAGTCTTTGGGATTTAATTCCTCTTTGAGGCTTTCCTGGAAAAAGCAATGACTCTGTCGGCTTAGTCCTGGGCTTTCCTAGAAGTCTCCTTTATAGTATATTTGATCTCTCTAATTTGTATAAAAGTATTTCATGTTTCTCAAAGAAGGTAGATTTTTAACATTTTAAAATTTAAAGTATTACATTTCTTACTGGAACGTAGACAAAGGTGAAAGATTACACCGTGTAGTTTAATCCTTTCTTTGCTACTAGGGTATTAGCTTTTTAGGTGGGGGGAAATTCTCCAGAAACATCCTGTGCGAGTTGAGGTGATGCGCAGATGTGAGGGACTGGCGTAGCTGCCACATTCCTTCAGCCCACTGTCTTTACGTGTCTGCAAGGCCATGGCATGGACAGGGCTAAGGTTAGCTAGAGGTGCACAGGAAATCCACGCTATCCGCCTAACAGAACGGGGAGTATTTAGAAACTGAAGCCAGCACTTTTGGAATAAGAATTGTAGTTTTTTCTTGGTAGCATTTATTATTCCTCCCTTCTCAGTTTTCAGAGTTCATACCTGAGGAATGGATTGGTGCTCAGTTCATTGCTGCTCACTGCCACTGAGTTATGTGTTGTTGGGAAAGGCTAAGATAGTAAAAATAGACAGGCCAGGTCTTTTCACGGAGACTCTCTGGTGTTACTAAACTAGCTATGCCGAGTATTAATTGCTTGGTTTTAAAGAAATCCTACTGAGAATGGGTTCATTTTTTTTCTTCTTACTAACCCTCTGGCTACCCTTCCCCCTATAATAAGACAAACACAAACTCTTAGGTTAACAGGAAACTTCCTCAGCCTTTTTCTCTTTCCTTTCCATTGGCTGATCTGCTGACTGGGAACCCTGAATTGGGATACTGTGTCACTGACTGGTTGCTGTTCCCATTTTCCTCCTCCTGCTCCTTGATGGCACTCCCAGTGGTCAAGCAGAGGATGCAGATGTACAACTCACCATACCACCGAGTAACAGACTGTGTACGGGCAGTGTGGCAAAATGAAGGGGCCGGGGCCTTTTACCGCAGCTACACGACTCAGCTGACCATGAATGTTCCCTTTCAAGCCATTCACTTCATGACCTATGAGTTCCTGCAGGAGCACTTTAACCCCCAGAGACGGTACAACCCCAGCTCCCATGTGCTCTCCGGAGCCTGTGCAGGAGCAGTAGCTGCCGCTGCCACAACCCCACTGGACGTTTGCAAAACACTGCTCAACACCCAGGAATCCCTGGCTTTGAACTCAAACATTACAGGACACATCACAGGCATGGCTAGTGCCTTCAGGACGGTTTATCAAGTAGGCGGGGTGACTGCCTACTTCCGAGGGGTGCAGGCCAGAGTAATTTACCAGATACCCTCCACGGCCATCGCATGGTCTGTGTATGAATTCTTCAAATACCTAATCACAAAGCGACAAGAAGAGTGGAGGGAAGGCAAGTGAAGAAGGGACACCGAATGGACCAGGGTCCCACAGTGCGGCTGCATCCCGCCCCCTCCAGCACGTTCTGTGTCTCCTGGCGCGATCCAGTCGCAAGTGGAGCTGGAAGAGAGGGAGAAAGCTCTCTCCAGGCTCTGTTTGGCTAACACTAGTTCTCGCCAACATCTGTCGCCACCATCATCTTCCTTCTGGGCCCTCAGCAAAGCCCACTGCAGTACCTCTGGTGACCTACATCCTGGGCCTGGCGACCTACCTGCTCTCGACAGCTGCAGAGGGATAAGCAGCACATTCCCCTGGTTCCTAATTAAAAAGAAAAAAGTCTTTAAATGTTGTGTTGGGTTTGTCTTGCCAAAAGGGGCATGCGATGCTGTCAGACGTTCCTGACTTGAAGCGTAAGTCAAAGGGAGGCTTGCGTATGTCTGGTTTTTATTTCTGCTGACTTGAGATGATTTGCAAGGCCCTACCTTCCCTTGACCAGACAGTCAGCTCAAGTCTCCCAGATGCCAGGAACACTGGGCCTTTACCTGCTGCTCACACAGCAGGTGCCTCATCTCACCTGTGCATTTAGTCACCAGTAGGGCACAGAGTTCCTGATCTCTTGGTCTGGTTCTAGGTTCTGCCTGAGCCATGAAAGTTTACACGTGGCACTTTGTTTCCTAATGTAGTTGCAGAATTAAAATTATTCATCGAAGCTGCAAGTCCCAAAGATTGTGTGATAAGACTTTATTTGACTTCTAATTTTTTTTTTTGTTTTTGTTTTTTTTCGAGACAGGGTTTCGCTGTAGTTCTAGAGCCTGTCCTGGAACTAGCTCTTGTAGACCAGGCTGGCCTTGAACTCACAGAGATCCGCCTGCTTCTGCCTCCTGAGTGCTGGGATTAAAGGTGTGCGCCACCACGGCCCGGTGACTTCTAATTTTTTAATGGTTATTTTGATACTGGGGCTTGAGCCCAGGGCCTCCCGAATGCCAGGCATGTGTTTTACCATGGAGAATCATCAACAGCCTACTTGAACGTTTTACAAGGTACTTGAGCCTATATGATCTCATTTAGTTCTGACAAAGTAATGAAGTAGGCAGTGCAAATACTACCTCCTTTTGACTGACAGGAGCCCAGGGAGGCTGTGACTTACCCAAGGCCTCCCAGTAAGTGCAGAGCAGAGACTGGCCAGGACCATTTATCCCATGAGTGAATCTAACTGCAGATAGGAAATGAGTTTCATGGGGCACTGTAGCTGGAGACTCTACCTGCTGTCTGTGTGGATGCTGTCTGGAGACTCAAGGCAGGGCTGGATGGGTTGGATGGGTCCAGTATCCGCAAGTTCTTTGGTGTGGACACATCATCTTTTCATTCGCCATTCAGAAGCAATTGAGTGTCTCAGACGTCCCTAACTGGGGCTGGAGATTATTGTCTAGAGAAATTATATGTAAACAGGCACTTAGAAGACAAATGAGAGTAGTTTAGAGGATGTACGAATTGTAGTTTAGCCTCAAAGGACCGGAGTAGAAGCAGAAGAAATGACATCCAAGTGACACCTGGACAGATCAGCTAAGTAGGAGACAAGGGAGGGGAGTCCAAGGCTTGGAGGTGGGAGAGTATTTGGCAGGAATGAAACTGGGTGAGGTTGCAGCTGGGAAATGGAGCAAGGGCTGGGGCTTAAAGTACTGCTCAGGGTTCAGGGTTTATCCTGAGGCGAAGCAAAGCATTACGGGGTTTAAATGAGGCGGGCATGATCAGCTTCAGCATTTAAACACTTGCTCTCCTGGAGAAGGATTAAGGGGAACAAGACTGGACAGGCAGGCAGACCATGTAGAGAGCTGTTATAGTCAGACAGCTCCACGGTGGTCTGCACCCAGACTGACGAGGCTGGAGCTAGGTTAGGGTTATAGGAGTAAGAGGATTTAGTTACAGAATAAATCTTGACGTCCTCCACCTGACAGCTCTTCAGGCATCTATGGAGGATTGTGTCTGAGTGCACTTGGAAACAGCTGCCAAGCAAACAGTAGGGGCCCCTGTTCTCTGCTTCAGTAAGCAGCCACCTCGCGCAGAAAGGAAGGAGATGTCAGTGGCACTGAGTGGTGGCCAGTGGAGTTAGGGTTGCCTCTGGATCGCTGCAATGCTATCGCTGCAGAGGACATGCCAGGCGGTTTACTAGGGAAATGGGAGTAGCTGCTTCCCAGCATGGGTCAAGCCACAAAACAAAGGAGCAGCTATCTGGACTTCTGCATCACTGTCGGCTCTGTGGAAATGCTGTTGGTGCAGTAGAGCATTAGGTACAGTGACAGGCTCACTTTTCAAGGAAAGGGTAAGGGTATTTTCTGAAGAAATGGTGGCCCCTATAGACCCTCTTGGCTCTGATGCTGTTCACAAATAGAAATTACAAAAGTGACCTTCCAATTTCCAGTTGTGGTCTGGCTTCTAGATGATGGTTCACTTGGTATTTGGGTGAGGCAGTAGGTTCTGGAGGGAGGAGGGTGTCTCAGCCTAACCCTTAGAGACAGAATGATATAATTGGGACAAGGTCTAATATGCCAGTGATCAGATACCTGGGTCTTCTCTATAGAGTTCACTACGCCCAAGAGACCTGTGGGTATTTGGTGGCACAGAAGGGCCAGAGCCTTTTGAGTAAGTATTTTTGTGACATACCTTGGCCCCATTCCAAGCAGCCAGTTTCATCAGGGAAAATGGGGTGGGGGGAAGCCACAATTTGGCTAGAGAACACCCTGAACTGCAGAGATCCAGCCAGTGTGAACGGGCAGACTTGAAATAACAAAGGGTGCCACGCAGTCATGTCCTTGGTTCACAGTGGCAGGGCACAGAAGGTAAGTGTGGGTCAATTGACAGAGAAAAGTGACAAGCAGATAAAAAAGACTTCTGTAACAGCAAAATCATGCTGCATTTGTAGAATTTAGAAAACAGGTTAAGGAGGAAATGTGTCTGGTCCTAGAGAATATGGCTTTGTCATGGTTGTTGATTGATTTTGCAGTCCTGGAGACAACATCTTGCATGCTAGGCAAGCGTCTGCTACTGAAATACATCCCAGTTCTTGTTTGCGATAGGTCTCACATTGTAGCCCAGGCTGGCCTCAAACTCAATATCCTCCTGCCGCAGCCTTCCCAGGACTCAGAATTCAGGCATGTACCAGCAACCTAGACTAGAATATAATGCCTTTATGTCATTTTTCAATGTATAAGTTTCTATTTGTGTGTGTGTGTGTGTGTGTGTTGCTGGGGGTTGAACCTAGGCCCTTTTGCATATGAGGCAAACCACAAATAATCTCTATTCATCTTCAAAAATGAGAATTCCCTGTAACCAGCTTCTTTTATAGAAAAGAATATAGTATCCATTTTCCCACATCATTAAATGTCTTTCTACCACCTCAGTATAAATGGTCACACAACATTCTGCTATATGCACATATAAGTCCCATCTTTCTGCTGGTATTCTCTTATCAGAAATGTAGCAGCATTAGACTCTGAATGAGCAGGAGAATAGCTAGACATAAGGAGAAGGATGGGAGTAGAGTAACAGCTTGAATAGATTCTGCCCAGAGACCACAGCGTAGGTCAGATGAAGGTGAGTGAGGCTGGGCCATCAGTAGCGCCAAAGCCCCCGGTCTCCTGCCTCTACTCAGGTGTCCTGTCACTTGCCTGTTCTTGTTGCCTTTGGAATAAAAGTCAAATTCTTCACTGTGGTTGATAGGATTTTACATAATTTGGCTCAGCCCCTCTAACCCCACCCTGCCTCCAGAAGGTGAGACACTGACACAAACTACAGTTTCTTCAAAACCTGAAGCTCCTCCTGGGTCCGCGTTCATTACTCTCAAAAGTCTTGAAGGGCAGTCTGTGTACACTCAGAACCGCCACCCAGCCGCTGCTGAGACTCAGAACCGCCACCCAGCCGCTGCTGAGACTCAGAAGCGCTACCCAGCCGCTGCTGAGGCTGGATGTGCAATGCTATGTTAGATTGGTGGACAGAGGTAGAATCTTGGGGATTCCACACAGTGGCCCACACATAGGGCTCCATGAACAACCTGGAAAACACCCCCCATCAGCACCCTTACCACCCACACTCATATCACACACTCAAGACAGTTTCTTTAGAAACAGGCATTTAAGTCTCCCAGTAATTTCCGCCTCTGATGGCTGCTTCTGCCTGCCGGTGCAGCACAGAAGTTTGCTAATCCACTCTCCTCTCTGACAACCCTTCAAAAATATCAAGATAGCTGTCACATCATCCAGGTAGGGTTGGGGCAGAGTCTGGAAGTTGGTTAGAGGAACTTGGACTTTGCAACTAATCAGTATAGGTAAGGACTTGACTGAGGACATGTATGAACCCACACACAGGACAGCCTGGAAGCAAGGACTCAAGCTGAAGGAGTCTAGGCCATCACCTAGACAGCGACGAAGCAGAAAGATTGTCACAGGGTTATCGCTACGCTCATGCGGGAAGCTGTGCCGGGTGTGTCAGGTAGACAGGTCCCAAGACAGTGTCGTAGTCATATGACTTTCTGCACCCAGACTTCAGCCTACTTGACTGTGGAATAGTTGTGGTCAGACACGAAGATTTATGAGCGGAAATGCTGCTGTTGTCCTAAGGATGAGCCATTACTCCTTGCAGCCAGGGACTGAGCAGACAAAGGCTCGGCAGCAGACACCAGGCCTGCGGGATGGTCAGTGCTGCGTGTCACCGTTGTGACCACGTGAAGCTGTGGTCTCCCTTTATTCAAAAGCTAATCAAAGTGACGTCACTTAGAAAATGATGCAGGCCAAGTAGAAATATAAACACCTAAGTGAAGGGAGTGACAGCAAAGAGGGAGCGCAGGCACAGGGAAGACTCAGTGTGGCCGCCGGTATGTCAGGTGCAGAGACGGACTGCTGGACAGCTTCCGAATTTTGGAGACAGCAATTTTTTTCTTCTTTTCTTTTCTTTTCTTTTCTTTTTTGAGACGGTTTCCCTGTGTAGCCCTGACTATCCTGGAACTCACTGTGTAGACCAGGCTGGCCTCTAACTCCAGAGATTTACCTGCCTCTGCCTCCTGAGTGCTGGGATTAAAGGCGTGCACCACCATTACCCAGCAGAGACAGCCAATTTTCTTGGGGAAAAATAACATAGTCATAAGTGTATGTTTGAGCTGGAACAGATTGACAGTATCTGCGATGTGGATGTAGAACTCAACTGTACAGAGATGATCACTAAACCATACAGTATTTTTTTGTTTTTTCGAGACAAGGTTACTCTGTCTAACAGTCCTAGCTGCCCTGGAACTCACTATGTAAACCAGGCTGACCTCAAACTCATAGAGATTGACCTGCCTCTGCCTCCCAAGTGCTGAAATTAAAGGAGAACTAGCCCTCCTATTTAAGCCCCTCGACTTCCCAGTGCCTCATCTAAGCTTCTAAGAGGGAGATTTTAAAAACAAATGAGGGGCTAGCACTTTCACGCTTTGCCAGGCAATCCTATGGACAGGCTGCTCCTGATGCTGTTGGCGTCTTGAGCCTGAAGTCTGCTCAGGAGCAGCCTGGAAACTTAGGGTTTGTGAGTTGGTCTTCAGGTGGGTTCCTCCTTCTCTGGGAAACTCTGGGTTTTGGTTTTAAGGCCTTCACGTGTTTGCACAGGGCTATCTATTTTATACACAAGAAACCTTATTTAAAGTTGATAAATGTTAATGGTGATAAAAGTTGGTCACATCTACAAAATACTTTCACAACGGTATCTCGATAAATGTTTACTTAGACGACTGCCAGGTTGTTTAGCCGAGATAACATAAAATTAACCATCGCAAGGGCTTCCAGTATTCTTTTATTTTTTTTAAATTCCATGTGCATTGGTGTTTATGAGCCTGCATGCACGTCTGTGTGAGGGTGTTGGATCCCCTGGAACTGAAGTTATAGACACTTGTGAGCTGCCATGTGGGTGCTGGGAACTGAATCCTGGTCCTTTGGAAGAGCAGACAATGCTCTTAACCACTGAGCCATCTCCCCAGACTGTTGGGAGAGGCTGCTAGTTTGTTTCCCGACTGCCCTGACTTGAAATAATCAGAAACTATATTATTTGCAATACTGTTTGGCCAATAAACTTAAGTGTATTTATAGCTAGCTCTTACATCTTAAATTAACCCATTTCTATTATTTTATATTTTACCATGAGGCTTGTGGCCTACCGGCAAGGTTCCAGCTACCAGCTTGCATCTTTCTCCTCTGGCAGCTCCATGGCATCTCCCTGACTCTGCCTACTCTCTCTATATATAACTCTTCCAGCATCATTATATTCTGTTAACCCATTGGCTGAAAGCAGCTTTATTCATTAACCAATAAAAGCAACACATATACGGAAGGACTTCCCACACCACCAGACTCCCCATATTCTTATTTTTCTAGTTTTTAGTGGACAGAGACATTCTTCTCAGTAGGTGAGTATAATAACAGGCTGGCTGGGTCATAGAAGCCACATTTTTAGCCTTCCAACTAATTGCCTCTATTTTGTCCCATTTGATCCAGTTTTTGTTTTTGTTCTTCTGAACTCAGGAACCTAGAGTAAAACTTCATCACTAAGCTATATTCCCAGGCTTGAAGAGTGTGAGACTATGGGCGGAGGGGAGGGTCACTAAAGTTGCTAAGGCTGGCTTTGAACTCACGCTATAGCCAAGACAGGTATTGAATTTGTGGTTCTGCCTCAGTCTCTTGGGTATCTTGGATTACAGGTCTATGCCACTAAGACCCTCCTCCAGTCTGTTATTTGATATTCATCCATCCGTTTGTGTGTGTGTGCGTGCATGCATACGCACACACTCTATTTATCCCACCATCCATAGACGTCTTTGTGCGTATTTCCTGAGAACAAAACCTTTCTCTTGCATAACCTCGAAACACTTATGAAAATCAGAAAATGGAACCTTGCTACTAAATTCTTCTCTGATGCACAGGTCATATTTGCACTTGGCCAGTTACTCCAATAACTGGAAGTACACCATGTGACCCTGGAGTGGATACCATATCAGGGGAAACCGATATAAAGGACATTATTGGATGTACTTCCTGTTTGTCTTGTTTTATTCTCCTTTAATTTCAGCCAGGTCTAGGCCTCCCTTCAGTTTATATAAACTTGCCTTTTGTTTTTGAGATCACAGGCCAGTTATTACAACAAATCCTTTGGTTTGGTTTGTTTACAATTTCTTCATAACTGGATTCCAGTTGTGCAATTTTGGCAAGTGTACCAAAGGAATGACATTGAGCCCTTTTAGGAGGCAGCATATCAGAAGACACAAGAGGTTGGCGTGTCCCTGTTGCTGGGTCCTAACAGCTCCCTCAGGGGAGGGAGGAGAAGGCACAGCATCAATGACATAGACACCAGGAGTCAGGCCTGCAGTGGGGTATATACAGCTCTCCCCATAGCTGAATAAACAAGTCTGCTGTAGGCCAACTGTCTTTTGCTGTCTATGTTGTTGACACTGCACCTTCTCACCCTGTCTCCCGAGGGAGCCATTAGGACCCAGCAGCATGTCTCTATTTCTATTGTTGTTATTGTTATTATTATTTCATTATTACTATGACATGGTTTGGTTCTTTAATACAAGTTGGGCCTTGAAGCCAAGATTGTCCTGTGTCAGTCCTCTCAGGTGCTGGAATTACAGGCATGTGTCCCCGTACACCACACCACTTCTCCTGGTTATTTGTTGGTATTACTAACTTTGATCTAATGATTATGATGGTTTTCACCAAGTTAACCAACTATGGAGTTACTAGTGATCCCTTTGTAATTAAGAAGTTGATGGTAGGGAACTTTTTTTAAGTCTATGGAGTTACTAGTGATCCCTTTGTAATTAAGAAGTTGATGGTAGGGAACTTTTTTTAAGTTTTTGTTTGTTTTTTGATACAAAGTCTCGCTATATAGCCATGGTTGTTCTGGAAACTCACTGTGTAGAACAGACTGACCTTAAGCTCAGAGATCTACCCATCTCTGCCCCCTGAGTACTGGAATTATGTAGTAAGAGGCACGGGCCTGCTTTTGGTTCCGGTGGCCGCCCGGTGCCTGGCTAGCTTATACCCGAAATAATTACACAGAAACTGTATTCATTGAAATACTGCCTGACTCATTAGCTCTAGCCTCCTACTGGCTAACTCTCACATATTTGTTTAACCCATTTCTAATAATCTGTGTGTCACCATGAGTTGTGGCTTACCGGAAAGATTCAGCGTGTCTGACCTGGCAGCTTCATGGCAGGCAGCTCTCTCTAACTCTGTCCCCTTCCCAGCATCCTGTTCTCTTTCTCCTGTCTATCTAAGTCCTGCCCTATCAGAAGGCCAAGGCAGTTTCTTTATTAACCAATAAAAGCAACCCAAATACAGAAGGACCCTCCTACACCAGAATTAAAAGTGTGTATCAACATGACCAAAATTTTAAAAATTTATCTATTTTATTTTTTTAATTTATGCAATGAATTTTGATCATATTCTCATTTTTTAATTTAAAAAATATAGGGGTGTGTGCTGTGTGTGTGCATGTACATGACTGTAAGTGCCCATGGAGGCCAGAAGAGGTCATTGGTCCTGACTGAGCTAGAGTTTCAGGAAGTTTGATGGGTGCTGGGAGCCAAACTCTCATTTTCTGCAAGAACAGTATGTATTCTTAACCACTGAGCCATCTCTCCGGGCTCCAGGAAAGTGTTTTGACTCTGTGTAAATACCCCGTTCTTCTCTAAACTTCAGTGACTAGTGCTAGTAGCTATTGGTTATTCTGTCTGAGTCAGTCATTACTAAGGTGGTTACACAATGCCGATATGCCAGGCCTAGGGCTCCTCCTATGCTTAGCATTTGCTAGTGTTTGTTATGAAGAGCTGGCCTTCTGTCCCCTGTATGCCTAGCTATATTAAATGCACTCGTGGCTATTTTATTCCGTGCTTCTCTTGCCATGGTTACTTATTTTGGTGCTCAGATTATCCAGGTTAGGCCAGGGGGATCCCCTCCAATTCTTTCATCCTTTTGACAGGCCCTCAGGGTTTTTGAAGCATTTCCTTGCTTTTTGCCACAAAGATTCACCTTGTACCTCCCTTCTTGATCCCTAGACTGGACATTTCTCACTGGAACTGTGGTTTCTTTTAGTAGAGGTGGTACTTAAAAACCGAGATGGCGCGCGCCTTTAATCCCAGTACTCGGGAGGCAGAGGCAGGTGGATCTCTGAGTTTGAGGCCAGCCTGGTCTACTGAGCGAGTTCCTGGACAGCCAAGGCTACACAGAGAAACCCTGTCTTGAAATCAAAACAAAAACAACAAAACCTGGGTGCTGGGCATGTTTAGTGTTCCTGTGGTGTCTATTTCTAAGCCCTCCAGCAGAGAAAACTAAGAAATATCACCAACTGTATCTCAATTTATTTCTAGATCTGTACACACAGGCACACACACATGCACATGTACACACGTGCATTCAAATACCTCCATGTTATCCATCCCTTTTTTCATATTTATAACTCACTTTCCAATACCCAAAACAGACTGCCATTATTCCCATTCATTTTTATTCATTAGCTTAGTCTGTAGCACATGAAGTCTGTCAGACTGCTAGCTCTTGTCACACAAGCAAACCTCCCAGCTAGAATCCAGTGTTTGCTAGGTTTGTTTTTAGACGCCACCCATGTATGCTGATATCACTTGTTTGGAACAGAGCTCGGTTCATTTGCCATGTGTTCTGTTTACATTTTCCCGTTTTCTCATTCTTGTAACCTGTCCCTTACAAGGAGGAGTGGTTCTCCCCTATGGATTTTGGGGGTAGGCTTCATAAGGTTTGTAAACCTCCCTAGAGTTTCATACAAACTACATGATATGACTGTGTGTATGGGGGGAGGGGAGGTGTAGAGACTCCCACTTTCTGTAAGATTCACGGTGGTAGCTTGAGAGGGAGATCAGGACTCTAGGGCCCCTAGGACAGGGAGGCGGGAAGTCAGCCAGAGGGCGAGAGTCTGGAGCAGGATCTTCATCGCGCTCCTGTCTATAACACTTGGCATAGGCTTTACGACGGAGAGGAAGCAAAGAGAAATTTAGTATCAAATCTGTACCTTGAAACAACTCAGGACGGTTTTTCTTTTCTGATTATCTCTTCACAAATGACATCATGTCAGATTCTTAGATTCTGGGGCCCAGGGAAGGCCTAGGACCAATCCACAGTGGGACACAGACACACATAGACACACACACACACACAGAGCCTGTATATCTTTCTGCAGGTGTACAAAACAATACTACTAGAGAGTAATATCCAGCTTACAGTACAGATGTCTGGCTCACAGTGCAGACACTAACCCTGTCTGTCTTATACTCTGCATGGGCGTGTGAGTGTCTGTGTGTGTCTGTGTGTCGTGTGTGTGTGTATGTGTGTGTGTGTGTGTGTGCACATGTGAGCCTGCCAGGACCCTGACAAACTGGAGGGCAAGAAGGCCTATACCTGAACAGGGAGGCTGTGAGTCAGGAGTGTAGTGCCCCCTGCAGTTTCAGGGAGGGTCCATCCTGGCATCAGAACCAAGTTGCTTCGTTAGAGGGCAGCACTACTCTCTGGGAACTCCTGCTCAACAGGGGCCTACGTAGGGAGACAATGAGGACTCCCGGCCAGCCACACATGTTCCCTGAGCACCTCTGTTCAGTCCATCCTCCTAAGCACAGGAGGACAAGCTAAAAGAGACCCTGCTCTCTGCCACATGGCTTAAAGAATGTTTAGAAAGATAGCTGTATGTCAAAGCAAGACCATACCACACAATCTGAGCCCTGTGAGCCAAAGGATCTGGTGGGGGGGAGGTAGTCAGAGGGGGGGGGGTCTCAAAGAAGGAGGGACAGGAAATGTGAGAGAGCCTAAAGGGAGAAGAGGGAAGAGATGGTGGTGTCCCGCTCATTTGGTGTGTGTGTGTGTGGCGGGGGGGGGCCCGGGGGAGGGTGGATGATGACGAAGACTACTCCGGGAGGAAACAGAGGTACGGAGAGGAGCTGGCTCGATCCTGGGAGCAGAGATAGGAGACCAGGGTCGGGTGCCCTTGGATGTATGTCTGTAAGAAGCAGTGTTCCTCCAGAGAGGTCCAGCTCTGAGGGGAGGGGTGTTTGAGGAGAGGCTGTTCAGGGCTGAACTGGGAAATAGCCAAAGTCAAGGAGAATGGCAGGGGATCTCGGAGGTTCTGGGTGGAAGAACTTTACAATGCTAAGATGGATGGATGGACATGGGACTGTGTTAACCCCACTTGCCAGCAAATAAACGAGAGAGTAAAGCGAGTTTTCATATGTTAGATTATTTTGAAGTTCAACGTTGCTCAGTGCGAGTATGGCAGAAATAATTCCCCCCATTTTATAGACGAGAAACTAGATACTAAGACAGATACCGCCCTTGCTTGCTGTCACACAGCCATAGGCTGTCAGCCAACAACTTGGACTTTAGATGAGGACCCTGATTTTCATTCTGGCTTCATGGGGAAGGGTTAGCAGAGACTCGGGGTTCCAGACAGTGCTGTCCTGGCCTTGATCTGCAGCTCACTCCAGCCACACCCTGAACTCTGGGGAATGTTTCACCAAAATTCAAATCTCTTCTTGTTCAGCGTCACTCAGCTGAGCCTGGTCTGCCAGGGCAAAGTGCCCATGAGATGAAATGGGCGTAGACATTAGCCCAGCTGCCAGGCAGCTCCCCGCCTTTTGGAAGACAGGACACCCTCTTTTTCAGTTGCCAACTCAAAGGAAGCCTGGGATGATGGTAGCTTGTAGATATCTGTATGACCAAGTTCCGAGGTGACAGTTTGCAGTTTCATTTCATTTCAATTATTTATTCGTATGTGTCAGAAGCGCATGTGCCACAAGTGGGGGTCAGAGGACGACCTGCTGGAGCTGGCTCTCCCTTTCCACGACGCGATCCCAAGGATCCAACTCAGGCCATCAGGTTTGCCTTCCCAGCTGAACAATCCCGCAGGCTCACAGCGACAGTTTTGCTCCATGCTGGAGTCAGGTCTCAGGAAAGCAAATAAAATACTGGTGGCACTTGGAATCCAAACTAGCAAAGTCCTTGTCCTTCTGCCAACTCCTGTGACTCCCTTCACCACCCTGGCTCCAGCCGAAGGCTCACTGTTAGGATCATCATCAAATGGCCCCACAACCGCCATGCTCTTTTGCTGGATGCAATCTTTCCTTTCTTCTTGAAGCCTCTGTCTCTTGGGCTCTGAGGCGCTGCTTTTCCTAGGCCACACAGTCCGTGCTGACACCTGTTGAAGGCTGGTGTCCTGCTTTCCTTTCTACCAGCTTGGTCTTAGAAGGCTTTCCAGAACTAAGCTCTAAGCAGGGTCCCCGTGAGCCAAAGGCCACACAGGGCTGGTAGAGGCCCTGTTCCCCGGGAGCTGGAAGGCGGCCAAGCTGGATGCGAAGCTGCTGCAGCTTCTTAGCTTGAGGCGACTGTTCATATCAAGTGAATGGTTTGACACGGCTTCCATCAGAGAACAAGGCATTAAAACAGCTTCGGAGCAAGGAGTTAGATTAGGGATTTAGCTTGTCTCACAGGCGATCCAAGACAGACAGCTCTAACCCTCCAAGGGCATGTTCCAGGTAAGAATATTCTTGTTTTAGCAGTGGCTCTAAGTATGAAAGGCTCTCAGGACCATTTTCTAGAGGTTCACCACACAAAATGTATCGAGCACAGACCACCTCCAGACATCTGGGGCTTAGGCGATGGCAACACACTTACAACGAAAAAGCTTGTAATTTGATTCTTGTTTTGTCTATTTGTTCTGAGACTCTCATTGTATAGCTCGGTCTAGACTGCAATCTACCATATAGTCCATATTGCCTTGAACAGCAATCCTCCTGCCTCAGTTCCCCAAGTGCTGGGATTTACAGGCATGCACCACCATGCCCACCTCAAAGTCTGTAGCTTAAACTTTTGCATACACTATGTTCTGGGCCCTGTTCATTCTTACAAATGTCCTGATAATTCGCTTTGAAAATGTCTCAGTCTACAGATAAAAGCAGAAATCTGAAAATTGAGAAACATGTCTGAATCACCATCGCGAGAGCACAGCCAGAGACCCAGGATTCCAGCCAAGAACTCCAAGACTGTGTGGCTCACCGCTAGCCCCTGGGACCCCTGTATAGTGGGAAGCATCTCTGTTGCTGGAAGCCCAGGACCTAAACAAAAAGCTGCCTGGAAATAGACCAAGCATGGCAGGGGCTCCTTGCTCTAGCGGAGGCGTGAAGAAGGTTCTGATGTCTTTCTTTCTGGCTGCTCTTGGGCTGGCTCTCATGAGTGACATCCCAGGGTCTCTCAGCATGACAGCTGTCACTCTTACTTTTCTGTAACTGTCACTTTGCTAACTGTCTAGAGAGTCAAGGAGCCCACAAGGGATGGGCATCTAGGACTGGCTAATTGCTTGCACGTGATATACGGAGGGAACAGGGCAGGCAAGCACATCTTTCTCCACACCAAACTCTGCTGTTGAATTTGCTGTCCTGCAGATGGCACCGAGTCCCTCGCACTTCTGCCTGGTCTACCTGTCCAGAAAGATGTCTCTCTCTAACACAGCCCTCCCTGCCCTCTATCCAGGGCTTGTGGCTTTCTCTCTCTTCTCACACGTATCAGTGTGTGTGTGTGATACTGCCTTCCTCCCCAACGCAAGGCCGAGGACCTCTTCTGTCTGCTGCACAACACAGGGCCTGGAAACAAGCTCAAGAGCATTTAGTTGAGAAAAATCAATGTAAACTTTACAGCAATTTGAAAGAGTTGTATCACTAAATTATTAGGCATGTTGCTGTTTTAGAAATAAGGAATTGAGCTCAGAAGAGTCTCTGGCAGGCCCAGGTCCCAAATGCACATGTATCAGGCTGCATGCACGCCAGGCCCCTCTTTCCCACAACGCTCCTCTCCTCTTCTGACTCAGATGTTCTATAGTCTTGTGGCCCAGAGGTTGTCCTTCCTTGTGGAGAGGAAAGAAATCCAACAATACCCGGGAGAGCTCTTTTTAGTCCTTGGGCAGGGCAGGGTCGTGTCCTCTGAGGAGCATAGCACAGGATCTGTGTCACCCATTCTAAAAGGACTGCCCTTGAAATTGCTGCCTCGCATCTAGCGGTCGATGGGTTTAGCATCATTCACCTGCCAGAAGGCAAGAGACACCTGCCTCCTTCATCCTGGCCTTTCTCTGGGAGCAGGAGCCAGTGCAGCTAACAACTGGGCATGGTGGTACCTGCCTATAACCCCAGCTCTTTGGGAGGCTAGGGCAGAAGAGTTGGGTTAGAGACCCTGGCTGGGGGAAGGAAGGGACAGGCCACCTGCACAGCCCCTGGGACAGCAGGATCAATCTTAGCACTGTGAAGTCTGTGAACCTAGTAGCCATGGTTTCCTCGTGTATAATTTTCCAGGACTGTGTTAGGCAGAGGCCGCACAGGGGGACAGCAAGAGAGGGGGAGGTGAGGACACAACGGGGAGTCTGTGGATATTGGACTGCAGGTGACTGTCTCTCTCTCTCTCTCTCTCTCAGAGACGGACAGAAAGACAGACAGACAGAGACGGGGGGGAGATCCAGCCAGATAGCCAGAGACAAAGGGAGAGACTGAGACAAATAGACAGAAACACAGAGAGATATAGACAGACAGAGACAGAGAGAGAGAAGAAATATTTAAGCAGTTGGGCGATCTGGGTTTGTAGGGAAGCCCACTTCATATAAACTATGTTGTATGGATTTAGGGAAACAATCCCTTTGTTACATGGAGATTTAAAAAAAAATACTCAGAGTCCTTCTTGTGATTTAAGACTTAAATCCACTAGCAGATAGGTGAAGGCATCTTAGAAACTACAGTCTATATACATGGAGATGTGTTACACATGGATCTTTTCTTATTACAATGGATACATCCCATGTAGAATGTAGCTCAGTTGCTCTGTCTAGCGCTTACCTACCATGCTGTAGGTCCTGGGTTAGATCTTGCCTGGATACAATCAACATGGAGGTACAGTACTTGGGAGGCAAGGGCCAGAGGATCAGGACCTCAAAGTCAGTCTTCCATAAATAGCAAGTTCAGGCTAGCCTGGGTTGCTACATAACACCTTAACTCAAAAATAAACTAGCAAACACACATAAGGATATATCAAAGAAAATATAACAAATATAACCAATACTTTAAAGAAAAATTCTTTCATTTACAGCTTATAATCACTATTCCATTCTGTATTTTCTCTTCCATCTGTGTCCAAAGCACATGTGTGTAAATGCATGCTGTATGCACATGGCCACTCTCCAAAGAATGTAAAGCCCGCTGCTTGTTAGGCAAGTGTTCAAGCCATGAGCTATACCTCAGGCAGAGATTTTGATTACTAATTAGAGCAATAACTCCCATCTACATTGCTCTGGATAAATTAAACGTTTGAGAAATGAGCTGTTAGTCATTCCCCAGTCCCTTCATTCATTAAATATATAGTTATTACAACTGGGCACATGAACCCATTCCCTCTGCCAACAAAGAGCAAGAAACCTCTACAGCTAAGTTTCTGTCTGAAGACGAAGGTGATAGTCTATACCCCAAGTGTCAGATGAAGTCACACCTGGGAAAAATGCTCAGAAACAGTGTGCAGCAGCAGGAAGCACCCACAGATGGGAGATAAAACACACACCCTTCTCCATACATGCACAGCCAGGGAGACGTAACTCAGAACTAATCCTGGTCCAACAAGTCCTAACAACCTACAGCAAAGGAGCGTGTACCTGGAGAGTCTGCTGGTTCCCAAGATGCTAATAAACCATTCCCTCTGCCTCCAGCACTTAAAATGAGTCATTCCTTCTAAATGGAGGTGAAGTGTCCCCCTCCCCAGAGTGGCTTACTGTTGTCACAACAACAGTAAATCTGACTTGGAAAAGGGCAGGATCCATGAGTTTAGTGTCACACACATACGGTGTTTCCATTTGCAGAGTGGCTGTGGTCTTTGGTGCAAAAACAGAACTCAAGATGGGGAAGGGGAGCTGGGCACTCTCCTCGCCTCTCAGAGGATCATTCTTCAGCGTGCTTGGAACCAGCAATGCCTGGTATCCGTTGACAGTCAGCAGCCTTATGGGACCACACAGAGCCCATAAACATCATCTCCCTGGACTTTAATAAGGTTTTGAATGGTTCCCACTTAAGTAGTCCTTGAGAAACTTGGAAAATCCGGCCGAGTGAGAACGTTTTATTAAGCAGGATGTTGGGGAAATTTGTGGTGCCATTTAGCAGCCCCCAAAATCATTCTTGGCATTAATTGGCTTTATCCTAGGTGGTCCACGACTTTCTTTATCTTATTCTCCCTCTGTCTTTCTGCTAATCTCAATGACCCCTTAAATTCTCAAAGCATCCTTCTCAGAGTTGTAACCTGGGACTTGCATAAAAACCAGGGTCAAGGGACATGTAACAGAGTGATTTAAACTAAAGCCACTTTATGTTTCGACCTAAGCATCTAAAACATTAAACAATTCTGAAATATATGCCAACTGAGTATGCAAAGCATAAAACTTTCTTTCAAAAATAAACTTTGTCCTCTGCAGTCGGTTCATTTGTATCAGGAGTGTGATCTGGGCAGGTTGTCAAAGAGTAGAAACTTCCTGCTGAAATCAGAGTGGGGAAGTTCTGATTCGAGTGGCTGCATCGTAAACTCACGGAGAGCCTGAGAAACTGCCTGGGGTTTCTGTCTCTTTCTTGTAAATGCACGGCTCTTCAGCTAGAAGAGGCAGGAGAAAGAAAGGAGGGAGTGATAGCTAGAGAAATTTACGGCCAGTTTACTGCATGTTCCTAAACACAGCACTGCGCTAAGAGAGCTCACACTTGCTCTCACTTGAGCTCCTCCAAAACGGGGCAAAGGAGCCTTATTCCCTGCTTCATAGATCATCTCCTCCTGGTCACTCAGCTATGCATGGATGACCAGTCACACCTCTGCCCCTCCAAACCCTGTGTGTGTATATGCATGTGTATATATACATGTATACATGTGCATATACATATGCATGCATACACACATGCATACATGCTGGTGATGACATGAACATTTCTTATGCACTTGTTAGCATATTTTGTCTGAATATTCATTTTAATACATAAGCAAGACATATTCAATACATTATTGCAATGTAAAAGTTTTTACATTACACTTGTTTATCTGTTTGCGGAGGGGTATGCCATGGTGTGCATGTAGAGGTCAGAGGACAACTTGTGTGAGTTGGTTCTCTCCTTCTACCATGTGGATCTCAGGGATCGAACTGAGATCACTTTGTCAGGCCAGACGTGTGAAAAGCACAATTCTCCTGGGCATTCCCTTTAGTTAGATATATAAGCAGCTGTTGGGGGTATAGCTCAGTGAGAAGAGTGGATGTAGCATGCACTAGGGTTTGAGTTTGATCTCCAGCACCCCAAAAGAGTATGCATTAATAAAACCACTGGAGCCAGGCGGCGGTGGCTCATGACTTTAATCCCAGCACCTGGGAGGCAGACACCCGTGGATCTCTGTGAGTTCAAGGCCAGCCTGGTCTACAGAGTGAGGTCCAGGACAGGCTCCAAAGCTGCAGAGAAACCCTGTTTCAAAAGACAAACAAACAAAACAACAAAAACAGCAAGAACAAAAAAACCATTGGAGAAAAACTTAATGGAAAAACAAGCAAAAATCTATACTTCCACCAATAGAATGAAACAAGAGAATGACTGAGAATAATTATTTTTAAGTCTTGTTTTCTCTGTTACTCGAGCTGTTTGCACTTGAGATGCACATTAACCATATGCAATCTACACCCGATTTTCCTCAAATTCTATTGTACGTCTTTCTCATGTCATTAGCTTGGTCATCCTCTGCCTTGGACTTAATGGCCGTGCAATAATTGATAACCACAGTGCTTATCCACCCCACGCCCCCTACCAGCACTGGCCACTGATAGTTTCTAATACTTGCTGTTATAGAATCTGTTGTGATTAAAATCTCCCTGTAGTTTCTTCCTCTCTAGTTTGGATACTTTCCCTAGCCTTCCCAGAAGTGGAATTACTAGGTCAAAGGGTGTGACCATGCTTAAGGCTCTTGATCCATCACGCCAAATTATTTTCCAAAAGGACTGAACCGATTTCCACTATTGTAGCTTGCTCTGTGTGAGGATTCTGGGGATGGACATGACTTTCTGGGGAAAGACTTCTCATCTATGGCTTGGCTGAAATCGCTACACTTTTGGTCAGCTGCTTCATACGGCTTCTTTCAAACTCTGTTGACAATGTTTGGCTATCTGATGACTGGCTAGAAGATTTATGCTGCTCTCCCTGTCTCCAGGCTCTTCCTGCCTTCAGTCTGTTTTGCACATTGTGGCCAGATTAACTCTTTTGGAAACATCGCCTGCCGCCTGTCCCTGCCCTACTCAGAAATAGAGCGGTTTTCTTTTTCCTCCCTGATCAAGTCCAGACTCTTCTCCAGGGCCTTGGAGACCCTCCATAACAAGGATCCCCCACCCTCTCATTCAAGCCGATCTTCCGCACCTCCCACAGACATCTTAGTCTCAGACTCCGATCATGTTCCTCTGCTTCCCCCTTTGGCTTAGGTTTACTTGCGCCTGGATCCCCTCTGCTTCCTTCTGCCTAATCCACACTCTCCACTATCAAGGTGGCACAGTCCCACCCACCACTGAAAGAATTCCAGGAATCAGGAACTCAGAGACTTAGAAAACAAAAGTAAAGGGGATGCCAGGCATGTTCCTGGGCCGGGGAACATGGGTGCCCTCCACCATCAAAGGAATGAATGGGTTGGCAATCAAACCAGAACCTGGCAAGGCTCTTGCACCACTGATGCCGTGTACACCTAACGAGGGATCTAAGAGAGTAGGATTGTAGGCCAACCATACAATAATGATGATAACAGTTACCATTATGATTAGTTTCACTTTGAGAAAATAAGATCTGAAAAGTAATGGCTTAAATATAAGAAGAATTCTCTGATAGTTATAAAAAGAAATCTTCAGGAAGTCCAGGGCTACAATAGTAGCTTTCTGTCTATTGAGGAACCACAATTCTTTTCTTTTTTAATTAAAAAATTTGTATAAGAGGGTGCATGTGAAGTCAGATAGGACATCAGAGTCCCTGGAACTGGAGTCACAGGAAGTGGATGCTGGGAGTCATATTCCAGTCCTTGGCAAGAACAGTATGTGTTCTTAACCACTGAGACATCTCTCCAGTCCCGAGGACCCAAACTCTTCAGCTCTTTGCAATGACAATCCCAGAGTGTGTCCCTCCTTGTTCTCCTAAAGAGCGACTGAGACACAGCCACCAACCATATAGTCCAGGCTGTTAACAGGCAAAAACACTTTGACAAATGCTACCTCCACCTGGAGAGGTTTGTAAAACCTGTGCAATACTTCTGTTCAGAGCCTACCAGTCTTATCACATGGCTGCACCTATCTGCAGAGGAAGGCCCTGTGTGCAGATAAAAATCAGGGCTCAGTTACTAACAACAGATTTCAGCAGATGCAGCCAGCGGTGTTTTCTATCATTTCTTAAGGTCCTGTGGTTACCAATTTACCTCCCTTGTCTCTTTTCATTTTTGTATCGCCTTTAAGCAAGTTCTTAATGGAAAGGAAAGCAAAACCCAGACTGTGTCTAGAGTCTGGGCTCTTTTTCACCTTTACAAAAAACTTACTTTTTTGTAGTGGAAATGCACAAGTTAACTGCTACACATCTTTCCCTTCCTTAGCCAAACACACAGCCTTCCAGAAACAGAATCTTATACCCGGCTGTCTCACCGTGCAGAATGCACCTGGGTCCCCCCTCTAAAATGTGGGTAATAGCCAGGTGGTGGCGCACATCTTTAATTCCAGCACTTGGGAGGCAGAGGCAGATGTATGTCAGTGAGTTTGAGGCCAGCCTGGTCTACAAAGCAAATTCCAGGACAGCCAGGGCTGTTACACAAAGAAATCCTGTCTCAAATAAACAAAACAAAACAAAATGTGGCTAATAATTTTTTTGTGGCTAGTAGGCCTTATCTGTGAAGAATCTAGGAGACTTCTTCTCTATAGATTATAGAACGTAAGCAGTAAGTAATACTAAAATAATGTTCTGAAGGGAAAAGTAATTGTTTTCACCCAAGATAAATCCATCCCGCATGTTTATTAAGATAGGAAGGAAGGTGAGGTTCATCTAGTTTGCTTGTGTTTTGGATGTCACTCTAGCTTTTCCGTAAAGCAGATGAGTCAGGGGTGCAGACTTCATCCAGTGGGAGGGCACTTACTTGCCTCGAAAACACAGGCAGCTCAGCACCAGGGGTAAAGGTGAGCAGGAAAACTGCACAGAGCGAGGCTGGGCAAGGGCCTTAACTTACGTTATGCTTGGAGTTATGGATTCTCGGTAGACAGGATGAGGATCCAGTCCTCGCAGGAGAGGGTGAGGCAGACTGCAAATCTGGGGAGAAGGGATATTGGATGGAAAGAGGAAAACTGAGTGTTTGTTTTGCAGGGCTGAGGATTGAACCCAGAGTCTCGAGTACTCCGAGACTGGTCTCCGTTCCTGGTGCACAGGTGATAAACAGTCTTGGGTATAGACTAGGCAAAATATATCATATAGCTGATGTGGAATGGAGGACACTGGGGTGGAAAGAGATCACAGATAAGGCAGTGGCAGCTTTGTACCTTGCTGCCCTAAGTACTTCCCAAGGCCAAGTTTATCCAAAACCTGAAGAATGACCACCCATCGTCTACAGTACTGCCAACGTGCTGTGTACTGGCCTGCGTGACTGTGAGAACCTGAGCAGTCTGGATCCTACAGCAAAGGGTTTTGTGTCTGGATGATTGAGTAAGGCTGGGTATTGAAGTAGAGGCTGGAAGCCAGAGGAAACCACAGAGAAAGGCTAGTTCCTAGGGAGTGAGTACCCAAGGGGGCAAGGACAGGTCACTTCTGTTCCGCATTCCACATGTCTAATACAGGGCCTGGCCCATGGTTCCCAACTTCCTCATCCAATTGACACATGTTACACAAATGAACGAACGAATGAACTAATGAAAAGGGGCCTATGTCCCCAAGCTCATAAAACAAGAGGTGTTCATAAGCATCTTTCCTGCTGGCCTTTAAAATAAGCAGTCCTAACTAGACAGAGTGTTGCCCACCTGGAATCCCAGCACTCTACAGGCGGAGACAGGAGGTTCTTAGGTCAAGAACAGCCTAAGGTTCCATCTTTTTTTTTAATTTTATGTGTATTCATATTTTGCCATGGGTGTCGGGTCCCCTGGAACTGGAATTACAAACAGTTGTTAGCTGCCATGTGGGTGCTAGGGATTGAATCTGGGTCCTCTGGAAGAGCAATCAGTACTCTTAACCACTGAGCCATCTCTCCAGCCCTGAGGTCCTATCTTAAAGAAAAAATAATAATAAACAAGACAGAAAACTCAGGAAACAGTCTAAGGGCAGACACTCTAGCTTGTTCCTAATGTGAAACAACACCAGGGAATCTATGTGATGTGGGATTCCCCTCTGTATGCTGTGAATATCGTTGGTTAATAAAGGAACTGCTTTGGGCCTATAGCAGAGCTATAGAGGAACAGAGCTAGGTGGTGGTGGGGGAACTAAACTGAATGCTGGGAGAAAGTAGGCGGAGTCAGGGAGACAGACACCGGACAGAACTTTAGCTGGTAAGCCTCAACCACGTGGCTATACACAGATTAATAGAAATGGGTTAAATTAATATGTAAGAGTTAGCCAATAAGAAGCTAGAGCTAATGTGCCAAACAGTGATTTAATTAATACAGTTTCTGTCTGATTATTTTTGGGTCTAAGCTGCCAGGTGGCCGGGAAACAAGTAGTCTCCTCCCTTACAACATCTATGACGTAGACACTGACACCTAGGGTACCAGAGACTGAGAAGTCATAGGGTTTGGACAGGGGAGAACTGTGCCTCGTTTTTCTCCCACCGACCATTTCCTGGGTTGTTGCTAGTGCCAGGCCTTGTCCTTAACACTATGTTTGCATCCTCCCATCTGCATCCCCAGTAGATGAAGTCACCAGAGCTAAAAGAGGCTAAATAACCTGTCTAAGGTGTGAAGTCTCTTAAGTGGACAAGGATTCCAACTCCCGGGCCCTAAGCAGTCATCTAAACCACTCCGCTGTCTGTCTTTCTCTGCAACACACTGTATCTTGGGTTCTTACACACCTCACTGTCAAATGTATTCTTTACCTGTGTAACAATTCACTTTGAGATATTTTAAGGTCAAATTTTAGTACTCAAAAATAGTTGAGAGAGGGCTGAAGATGTAGGTCAGTGGTAGAGCTGTTGCCTACCTATGTGAGGGGCTGAGTTCAATCCCCAGTACTGAAAACTGAAAAAAAAAAATGTAGAAAGAATCACCATGCACCCTCATCCACACCTTCCAAATGCTTGGCAGTTTACTGCTGAGAATAAATGTTAACTGCATTTTCTGACTATATTTCGTCTTCTCTTGGACTTATATTTACACTTGTTCTCCAGTGATTATAGACCCTTGCCAAGCGGGAGGAGTGGGTACACCATGGCTGGCAGTGTGCTCCACTCACCGCGTGGCAACTGCAAGCTAAGGGAACATATTAACAGACTCTCAGCTTTTCTCACAGAGGATGAGAGGGTTATCCGGTGGCTCGCCTAATGGGGAGGCTTCTGAGGAATGTCCCAATCGCCAAGCCTGGAGAGATCCATTAGCTACAAAAGATGTCTAAACAAGAGAAACATTAGCAATGATAGCCTCTCAAAATGATCCCAGCTTCCCCCCACCACACACCCAGCAACCCGTCCACCTCTTCTGCTGATTCAGAGCAGAAGGACTTGCTGAAACCCTACTATGTGTCAGGACTGAATAAAGGTCTGGGCTAGCAGAAAATCTAGGTGGTTCTCTCGAGGAGGTAAAAGAGCGCTGGGGGAATTTCTGTACCAGGTCCTCAGAGACCCTTGGTTGGGGAAAACACATCACGAGTATTTTGGAAACAAAAATCAGTGTAGGGAGGGGAAGAAGAGGGAGACGGGACGCGTTCCTGCATGAACACAGGCAGTTCAGCTATGCTCTGCTTCCTGCCTAGTGCCGGTGGTCTTCGGGGGAGGGTGGGGACAGGGCTGTCAGTAAAGGAGGCTCCGGGACGGAGAGAGAAATGAGTGGCCAGAGGTCTGCAGAGCCAAGGCTGGTACTGGAGCATGGATACAGGAAGAGCTTTATTTCAGGTACCAAAGCAAATCTACAGCCCACGGAGGGAAGAAGGACTTTGGTAAAGGTTTTCACATAGCCCAACCTGGCCTGGAACTTGCTATGTAGTTAAGGATGAACTTTGAACTTCTGCTCTTCCTGCCTCCGCCTCTGGAGCTCTGGAATTACAGCTGTGCATCATCACACCCAGTTTGTGTGGTGCTGGAGATCAAGTCAGGGGGCAACCTGCTGGGTACCCCTTTACCAGCTGGGGCACACCCCAGGCCCTGGCTAAAGCCTCTAAGGGCAATTTTCCACAAGAACCGGGGAGGGAGTGGAGACCTGCTGAGTTTCTCAACTCAAACATACCAAGAGTCAAGTCCCAAGCCTGCTCTGTACCAGCTGTGTGACCCCTTAGCCTCCCCAAGTCTCAGTCTCTCCTCTACACAGTGGAGGTGCTGACACCCCACTGATAAGGTGTGAGGCAAGAGGACATGAGAGATGGAGAAGATGGTGACCTCCACATAGCACAAACTGGTCCTCTCCCTGACTTCAAAGGCCATTCTTCAAACCCCTGCCAACCCTTGATATCTGAGACACTAATGCCAGCCTGCCCCTCCCTGTCTATCTTCTCCAGGTTTTTGGAACAAGGCCTCACTACATAGTCCTGGCTGTCATGGAACTCTATGTAGGACCACACTGGCCTGGAACGCAGAGAGATCTGAAGACCAAAGATCTAGGTTTGACTCCTCATCCTCCATTTAATGCCAGTGTGACCTTGGACAAGTCATTTAACCTCTCCAGTTCCAGGTTGTCAGCCTGCAAAAAACGGGAATTATGCCTGCCAGAATGAGGTCCCGCCTACCAGAACGAGGCCCCACAGGGAAGCGTTTTGTGTTAAAGCACCTTATAAGTGTCAGCTGATGGTCCATGCTGACCATATGACCATGCCCACTCCTCCACGCTATCCCTGCCCCTCTCCACGCCAAACTCAATCTGGCTAGAAGAAGCACGGAGCAGGGAATTAGTGCTGAGCCAGTGTCCCAGCACCATTACCAGTTTGGGGTCCTTAATCGTGATCCACAAGGGTCTCCGTTTTCTCATATGAAAATTTTGGCAGGGGTGTTTTTGCCTGTTTGTTGTTTTTGAGACAGGGTTTCACTACCCAGTTCTGACTGGCATGGAACTTCCTATGTAGAACAGGCTGGCCTGGAACTCAGAGATCCTCCTGCCTCTACCTCCCAACTGCTGGAACTAAAGACACGTGCCATCGTGCCCAGATTGTTTTGGGGGGTTTTTGAGATAGGGTCTTACTATGTATTCCTGGTTGGCCTACTGGGAATACAGATCAGGCTGGCTGGAACTTGGGGTGATCCTCCTAACTCGGCCTCCCAAGTGCAGGGATTTCAGGCCTGTGCTTCCACTCCAAGTTTCTTGTAGAAATTCAGAGTATCTTTCATAGGGTTATTTTACTGTGAGGCAGACCATTGCTGAAGGGGTCAGGAGTTTATTTTCCAAAAGGCACATGGTTGGGCTTTTAGGACGTCACCACCTCTGCCGATATGATCTCATCAGATTCTTCTATTAATAAGTTCAGAATTAGACACTCCCAGTGTGTGAGCCTAAGGGTGTCTCCGATACTCCGTTTAGGGTAATTAGTCTATTTGACCCTTAGCAGGGGAAATGTGTCCAGTTGGGGGGAAATGAAGTTGTCAAACACAGCCCTTAAGAAAAGGGAGATTTATAGGGGACCACATACAAAAGCCCAGGAATTAAACAAACAAACAGGGAAAGAGCACTTAAGAGCTCAGACCGAACAATGTATACCGCACGCTATGTTCAGGCAAGTCTGCCAGTGGCCCGAGGACTCCACAGGCACCACCCAGGCATAGCAGCCCAGACAATTGTTCATCTTCCAAGAGCCCTTTCCCAGAAGCCATAGGGTTGCAGGAAGGTAAAGCCAGTGACTTCACTGAGCCGGAGGGATATCAGTCTCAGAACAACCTGGGTTGGTAATTTTGGTTTTGGGAACTTTCTTCTGAGTGGCCTGAGATCTGGATCCTGCCACCTCCCTGCTGTCCCCCGGGCGGGCGTCACTATCCCCTGACCATCTGGGGTTCCCTGCTCTCCAGGAATCATTCCAGCTCCGGTTCCCTGTTTAGTCTGCCTTCATTAACATGCAGAACATCGCACTAAACTCAAATGTCAGCTAAACCACACAAAAAAAAATTGTTTAAATATATCTCATTTTAGATACACTGAAACATTTCCCTTGGCTCAGGTGAACTTGCAATATAACCAGGCACTCTGTGCCTTTATTTGCTAAATCACAATACTTCCTACTTGCTGTTATCTCTGCCCAGAACACAGCCTTACATCTTCCCTTGGCTAACTCCTTGTCATTCAGACTCCATTCCGGCATCTTTTCTGCAGAGGCCTTTGACCCACTCCTTCCCAATTTAATGGTGTAATAGCTCTTTAGCATATTCCCTGGTTGAGTTGAAAAGAATTTACTTATTTCATCCTTGTTTCCTTCCACTAGAATGACCATTTTGATGTTTTCCCCAATCATTCTCCATCCCGTGCATACACTTAGCACACATCAGACATCAGATAAATACCTCGCGGCTGGGTAAATGAGCAGACTCTAGGACTACTCTACAATAGTGCTCAACGCAAAGGCCCTTGCTACCAATCTGATGAAATGAGTTCAAGCCCAAGTACCATAGGGTGGAGGGAAAGAACCAACTCCAACAAATTGTGCTCCACAGGTATGCCATGGTGCGTGTGTGTGTGTGTGTGTGTGTGTGTGTCTGTGTGTGTGTGTGTGTCTGTGTGTCTCTGTGCGTTTGTTTAAATCAGAAATGGTTCTGGGCAGGGATGGCACAGGCCTTTAATCCCAGCACTCAGGAGGCAGAGGCAGGTGGCTCTCTGTGGGTTCAAGGCCAGCCTGGTCTACAGAGTGAGTTCCAGGACAGCCAAGGCTCCACAAAAAACCCTGCCTCGAAAAAAATAAATAAATAAATAAAATAAACAAACAAATAAATAAAAGCTAATAAATGCTAAATAAATAAATAAAATGAAACAAGACAAAACAAAACCAGAAATGGGAGCTGGGCAGGGTGGCACTGCAGAGGCAGGCTGATCTGTGAGTTCAAGGGCAGCTTGGTCTACAGAGCAAGTTCCAGGACAGCCAGGGCTGTTATACCAAGAAACACTGTCTTGAAAAACCAAAGCCAACCAACCAACCAAACCAAACCAAACAAAACAAAAAACCAAAACCCAGGAGTGGGATTCTGTTTTATGCTGCTGTTCTCGTTTCCTCACATAACATAATGTCTAAGTAAGAAAGAGATTGTAAATGCTTTTTAAAATGACAGGTAGGGGTGCGGATTGGTAACAGGATGCATTTCTCAGCTCGCTCAAGGCTTGGTTCCACTCCTGCACTGCCAAACACAAAAAGGCTGAGAGCACGGCTGTGACAGGAAGGCTTTGGCTATTCCATTTGACAGTTTCTAGAACAGAGCTCCAAGGATCAACCCTCGGTAGTTTTTGGAGCCCTTAGGGCCCTTGTCGGAACACATAACATAGATAAGATTAGAAAATAAATTATACCGGAATACAATTACAAAAACAAAGCCATGGGGTTGGCAAGCTGGCTCAGAAATAAAGGGGCCTGCCACCAAGCCGAACCTGAATTTGGGCCCCAGGATCCACGTGATAGAAAGAGAGAACTAACTCCTACAAATTGTCCACTGACGCCCACATGCACTGTGGCATGCATGTACACCCACACACTAAGTAAATAAATGTTTTAAAAGGGCATGGTGATGCATGCCTTTAGTTCCAGCATTTGGAGGCAGAGGCAGGGGGATCTCTGTGAGTCCAAGGCCAACCTGGTCTACAAAGTGAGTCCCAGGACAGTGAGGACTGTTACATAAAGAAACCCTGTCTTGAAAAACATAAATAAATAAATAAAATGTAATAAAAAGAAAAACTCAAAAGCTAGGGCTGGCAAGATAACTCAGTGGGTAAAGATACTTGCCACCAAACCTGAGTTCAATTCCCAGGACCCACAGTTGGAAGTGACTCCTGTAAGTCCTCTGACCTCTTCATACATGCCTGTGCATTTACACACACACACAAACACACACACAGTAAATTCAAGAAAGTTTTAAAAGTACAAGTTTTAAAGTTTTAAAAGGTCTAGACATGATAGCACAAACATTTAACCCAGGACTTGGGAGGCAGTTGTAGGTAGAGTTCTGTAAGGTCAAGTCCAGTGTGCTCTATAGTGAGTTCTAGGCCAGCCAGGAGTACACAGTGAGATTCTATCTAAAAACAAAACAAAACAAAAAACCAGCTATGTAATACAATAATAATGATATACTTCATGCATTAAGAAACAAGCTCTAGCTGGGCAGTGGTGGCACATACCTTTAATCCCAGCACTTGGGAGGCTGAGGCAGGCCAATGTCCTTCTCTGATCTCAAGGCCAGCCTGGTCTACAGAGTGAATTCCAGGACAGGCTCCAAAACTACACAGAGAAACCCTGTCTTGAGAAACCAAAACACAAACAAACAAACAAACCTCAAGCTCTATAGCAGTGAGTCAAGTTTTTACCATAATTTCAAAGTAGTATTAAACATAAATGTTTTATGGTAGCTAAAACAAAGTAATATGATTTGAAAACATCTGTGATTTCAATTGGCGACAATCTTGCGCTCATTGATACGGTTGTGGGTCACAGTGCTGCTTGGTGATGAGGGTCATGCTGCACCTGAAGTCAGTCATCGTTTCTTCCCCTCCACTCCAGTCCGTAGACCTGAATTTGGCTGACTTGCCAGCTGCCTGCTGCCAACTCAGCATGTACCTTATTTGCACTAGATTTAAGCAGCTCTTGCGTCCTTCCTCCTTCCTGGATGCCATGAAGTCGTCTAACAAGTTCAGCCGGTTCTGAGCTGAGGAAGCCAGATAATCCGCCTACTTATCAGAGTCCAGATAGATGCTTTTCATCACTGAAGGTACCTTCCAGGCTCTGCAAATCCAGAGGATCTGCCTCCTTCCTTCACACAAGCCTCGGCACTGGCTTTATTTCTCAAATCACTGGCACCAGCCAGGTTCTGCTTCTTGGCCAGGGTTATGGAAATTATCTGAACTTGTACTCTCTTCCTTCCATGGTAATTATCAGCATATTCCGTTGGCATTATCAAACATTATGCCCCCCAGAAGTCATGTTCATATATAAAATATTGCTATGCCTGAGCTAAGAAGTGGACCCAGAGCTCTGGATTACTAACCCAATGTGTATCCCACAGTGCTTACACTGTCCTTTAATATTGTTGGAACCTTAAAAATAGTTTAAATTGGCTGGAGGTGGAACTTAGTGGCTGGTCTTGCACTTAGCATGCCTGAGGCTCTGAGTTCAAGTTTCAGCACCAAAAAAGAGGAAAGAAGGAGAGAGAGAGAGAGAGAGAGAAAGAGAGAGAGAGAGAGAGAGAGAGAGAGAGAGGAAAGAGAAAGAGAGGGAGGGAGGGAGGAAGAAATGAAGGAAGGAAGAGTGGGTAACAGGCCTCCAGATCTTAGCACAACTGAAGCCATAATGGAAGCATCATTCAGGCCATGGAACCCAGCGCACCCAGCGCACAGGCAGCACCATCAACCAAAAACAAGAACAAAGACTTCATCCATCAAAGTCCATAGTCCTGGGTAAGCCCCTAAATGTACTAACCTTGCTTTTTTTCTTCTGTTGTTCTGCTTCTGGCTAACTATTCTTGCTAACTGAGGCATGTCAACCCAGGATGTGGTTTTTGTATTTAAAAGCCCACCCTGAGAAAGGCTCTGGGCTGGACTAGGGTCCCAAACACCCAGCGTAGTTGTCCGCCAGCTAATAAGGACTTTCTACTGGCTTGAACGTGTGTCTGAGTGGTCTTCTCTGGAGGATAGATACCTCATAACATTTCTGGAGGCCACAACAAGACCCTCAGAGGCCAGTCCAGCAGTAACTATGGCTGCAGCAGCTACTGTTGCTATGGTGACACCACACCACCAGCGATGGCTGGTAGTGGCCATAGAGGTCCAAGGGTAAGAAAGAATATGATGATTGTTTCTCCTGTAAAAACTCCAGATCTCCTACGAAATCGATTGGCTCTGTTTTGAAGGCGGGTGGCTTAGTGACAGTTCAGGCTGTCTGGAACATGGTAACTAGGAGATCGGCCATCTGACCAGTCTCCCTCTATCAACCAGTGGCTTTCTCTGGTGTAAGACCCTGCTTTCCTACCCTGGCTTAAGACCTGTGACTTTTTTTTTTTTTTAATGGTTTCTTGACATAGGGTTTCTCTGTGTAGCCCTGGCTGTCCTGGAACTTGCTTTGTACATCAGGCTAGCCTCAAACTAAAAAATATCTACCTGCCTCTGCCTCCCGGGTGCTGGGACTAAAGGCACACATCACTATACCCATGACCTCTGCCTTCTTTTGGGGGACACAAGTCCTTTTGGTTCTGTCAGGTTGCCCAGAGAAACCCCAAAACTCCACTTCTTCTCTCAACCCCACTCTCTTAGCACTCCCTGCTGGCTCGGACTGCTTTGTCCATGTCTCCTTTTCCACTGATGGTCTGTATAACTGGAAAACTCAGAAGCCTTCGGCCTCTGCAAAGAATAGAAAGGCTCCTCCAGGCGGGGCATGGGACTGCTGGGACAGTGCAACCCAGATACAGCAGGTTTTCCCTACTGTCTAACCTGACTGGGACCCCAACACTGACTAAGACAACAAGGCCCTGGACTCCCTGCTGTTATTGGAAGACAGATGAACACCAAACTCCACCAGGGACATCTAAAGCTGCTGGGTTACTCAGGCCCAGGTATTACAATAAGTATGGGTTGCGCTTCTCCCTGTGGTTTGACAATGGCCCGGCCTTCATGGCCCAAGTTTCTCTAAGTCTGGCAAGAGAGAAACTTGCCCTGACTTGGGGATTTCAGCGGTAAAATGGGAAAAGTCCAGGCAACGAAGACAAGTTTAGTCACCCGCGGCTTCAGTCTTAGGAGCAACACAAATAACAATAATTTACTATCTATCACGCATGAGTGTGATCACGCCGCTTTCCTTTGTTGTTCAATTGACTCATTGGCTGAAGGGCTGTATTGATTTCTGTTTTATGAATGAAAATCTGAAGACCAGCTAAGTAACTAAGAACCTCACCCAAGGTCACACAGCTAAGTAAGTGTGGGCTTGACACAGAAACCCAGGTCTGTCTCTCTTCCAAAGCCACGATTTTACTGTAATAACTTTTTTCCTTCTAACGGACATGAAAGTAACTACGTACTGGAATTAGTCCTTTAGGGATTATTGTATAGGACTAACTGGCTCTGAACAAGTCAAACATTGGCTGCTAGTCCCCTACCCAAACTGGAAACTGGAAAGAGGGTTAGGTTTTGTTTTTTGTTTTTCTCCTTTGGTCCTGGGAATTGAACCTGGGGCCTTGTACATACTAGACAAGTACTTTACCACTAAGCTATGTTCCATTGACCCCCCATTTTGATAATTATGCTTAATCACTCTTATAAATGACATATGATGCTCAGAAATAAAAATTAATATGTGCATGAAGTTGAATGTTTAGAAATGCAAATAGGAATTTACTATGTGATAAAGACAGGATTTCAAATCCATGAAGGAAGGGCAATAAAAGCTGGGACAATGAGGTAGCCAGAAAAAGCTGGCTCCCTATCTCACACTTTATATTAAAACAGATTCCAAATGCAGCCAAGGTTTATGCGTGAAAGTAAAAAATGAAAGGAACTTTGAAAAGACACATGGGAACTTAGGTCTGAGTGTGCTGCAAAATCCAGAAGCCATAAAAGAAAGTAAGTTCGATTTCATTAAACTCTCCTTCATGGCAAAACAAAGACCATAGGAAGGTAAAACAAAGATGGTGGAGACATTTTACATGCTCAAAAACCTAAAACTAACATCCTTTTTATTACATTTATTTATTTCATGCGTGTATGTGGGCCTGCATGCGTGCATGTGTGCCACAGTCCACTTATGGAGACCAGACAACTTTTGGGAATTGGTTTTCTTCTTCCAACATGTAGGTCCCAGGGATCAAACTCAGGCCCTCGGGCTTGGCTGCAAGCACTTTCTAAAACTTACATTCTAAATGGGTAAAGCATTTACGCAAGTAAAAAGGAGAAAAGGAAAGTAATCACAACAAAATCTAGCACAACAGAGGCATGAGCATCTGAGCAGTCAGTTCACAGAAGAGACGAATGCTTAACTCCTGGACAAGTTCCACTTTACTGATAAGAAAAGAAAGTTAAGACTGCAAGAAGTTCCTGTATCGTTGGAGAGGCAAAGATCAAAGCGGGCTAACCCTGCTGCCGGGGCTGTGAGCTAGTGCAGTCTAGTCAGAAGACCACCGGCAGTGTCTGTCACAGCCGAAAACCAACCTCAGCCTTTGACCTGACAATCCCACAGAAGAATTCACCTGCAGGAAAATGAACTGCAAGGATTTAGGGGTAGCATTTTGGCAACTGTAGGCAACGTGTTCCTCCATGAAATGGAGCTAGGTAGGCTGGGTGTGGTGGCGCACACCTTTAATCCCAGCGCTCTGGAGGCAGAGGCAGGTAGATCTCTGTGAGTTCCAGCCTAGTTTACATGGTGAGTTCCAGGACAGACAGAGAACTGTGAGGGACAGTAGAGGGATCTTGTCTCAAAAGAAAACAAAAAAAGGGAACTGGATAAAGAAACTATGTTAGATCTACATAGTAGAAAATCATGGAAAAACTGAAGCAACACAATCTTTATGGATAAGGAATGATCTCTGATATAGAAAGAGATACAGATATAGATGTACATATTTAATGCGGAGCAATGAGGAAAGTATGCCATTATTCGTGTGCCTATGTGTGTCCCAAAGGAAGACAGATAATGTATTGTACTTGTTGGAACACAAGGTCCAAGAGTGAGTTGTGTGAGAATTCTGAGTGCTTGTGAGAAAACTCCAAGAAACTAAGACAAGAGTCTTGTGACCTCCGTTTGTTCAAAAACACTGAATTGTTTTTGGATTATGCTCTTGTGTCCCTTCCAGATGTAGTGGCTAGGAGTGAATTTACTCCACATCATTAATTACAACTGGCTATTGCTATTTGTTTATATGCACCTATAGAAAAACTTGCTCTTGCTGCATGTAGCTTGCCTGCCACGTTTGGCTTGCCCTGTGATTGGACACTTTACTCATGTGACTCCTCTTAATCCTCAGAGTATAATTTGTCTGATGCACAGAATAAAGTGGGCTATTGGAGGAGACTTTAGTCCACCTCATATTTAGGCTCCATTCTCCCAGGTCCCACCGCCTCTAGCGTGGTAAACATGTATGTTTGTAACTTAATGAAAAGTCTCTGGTAAGACACACAAGAAACTGGAAATAGTAGGTTCCCATAGAGAAAGTGTTGAAAGACCACCATCCCAATGGCCAAGCTGAAGCAACGATTTTATTGTACACAGCTGAATATGCAGGTCCAGGGGCCATCTCCCCTAATATGGGTTTCAGAGAGGGACGTGGGGAAAATAAGGTTGTTAGAGCTCAGGGGTAGGGAGTTCCAAATGGGGGGCTTGGCAAGCAAATAAACAGGGTCACAGAAGGAAAACAAAATCATAACAAGTTGGTCATAAATATAATTATTCAGCCACAGATAAGGCTGCACTTCTGAGTTCTAAAGGCAGGCACATGTGGGCGGACCCTTGGGAACACCCACATATGCGCATGCATGGTTACCTCCACGTGTGACTCAACTAAAACTCTTGCACGCATACGTGGGTCGCCCGTCATCTGCATCATCAGCGTATGACATAATCATGCCAACTAGGCAGTTTTTAAAAGCTGGACGCGCCATTTTGCCCTCTCTCTCTCTCTCTCTCTCTCTCTCTCTCTCTCTGCACACTGTTTCTCAGGCCTGTGCGCACCCCCCCATAAACTCCTAAGCGGGTTTGTTTGCATTTCGTGTTTTCTTCTCACTCGCGTCAGATCATTACAACAAACAACTCTTTTAACAAAGATAAGGTTGTTGTTTGCTGGAACAGGCAGTACAGAACCATTTGTAGTTAAGGTTACAGGTGGGGCATAGGCCAATCCTTAAGAAACAGATTTAATTATTACAGGAATGAACTGGGTGGTGGTGGTGCATGACTTTGATCCCAGCACTCAGGAGGCAGAGGCAGGTGGATCTCTGTGAGTTCGAGTCCAGCCCGGTCTACAGAGCTAGTTCCAGGATAGCCGGAGCTACACAGAGTAACCCTGTCTCAAAAAACTAAAATAAATAAACAGAAATTAAAAATATAAACAGGATTGAACCTAGTTTGTCTTTACTATAAGGTGGCTTTCAAGCCCAAATTGAAGGCAGGCTGATTTATCAAAGGTCAATAGAAACTTATTTTTTGCATCTTTTAAAATTAAAATTTATATTAATGTCCTGATTCAATCAAACAACAAATTAAAAATTTTAATATTTATCTTTATTTTAAGTGTGTGTGTGTGTGTTTCAGATCCCCTGGAGCTGGAGTTATAGGTAATTGTGAGCTGCCCTATGTGGGTGCTGGAACCAAACAGGCCCAGTTCTCCAGACTAAAAATTTAATTGTAAGAGAGCAAGTCTTGGCCTTGTGGATGTGGATTCTCTGTATGTTCACAGTCCTGTCCCACACTTTAATGCCAGGGCATTGCTGTCTTGCTTTTCTTTGCTGATGTTAGAGAAGGCACTGGGCCTCTGCGTGCTAAGCGAGTGCCTGCCACTCACAGAGCTGCATCCCAGCCCCTTGATATTCTTTTTGTTTGTTTGTTCTTTTGTATTTCGAGACAGGGTTTCTCTGTGTGGAAGACATTTTCGAGCCTGTCCTGGAACCTACTTTGTAGACCAGGCTGGCCTTGAACTCAGAGATTGGCCTGTCTATGCCTCCCAAGTGCTGGGATTAAAGGTGTGCGCCACTACTGTCCTTTGAAATTCTTAAATTTTGAACAAGAGAACCTTTACCTTTATCCTATCCTGGATCCTATATATTACTTAGCTACTCCTAGAGAGACTCGTGGCATACAAGTGGTCTCTGAGGCTCTGTCCTTACTTAAAAGGAAATACTTGTGAGACTCAAATAGATTTTAATTTTCTTGTGGCCACTCATGACACAGGTGAAAAAGTAAATGACCAAAAACATCTTTGCGATCCCATGGAGCAAGTAAACCACTGGTGAGAGGCACTGCTTTGTGGGAGTGAGGGTGGGGAAGAGTGAGGGTGTCCTGGCCAAGCTAGCATGGCCAGATCATCCCTTCACTAACTACCTGACACTTCTTGAGGCACGATTAATAAAAGCTCATGGTCAGAAATTGGGGTTCAACCTGAAGATCTGAAAAGCAAAGTACCCAGCCACTGGCTCTTACCTCAACCTCAGACTGATATGGTGATCCTGTGTCTAGGAATCTTAGAACTGTGTGTTGAGAGCTGTTTCCTCCCATTTTATAATCCTCTCTAGGGCTGGGATTAAAGGTGTGCACCATCATGATTAAAGACCATGTACCGCCTGGCTTCTATGGCAACTAGTGTGGCTACTGGGATTAAAGGTGTGTGTTACTATAACCTGGTCTGTAAGGTTGACTAGTAGAACTGTTTTACTCTCAGATCTTCAGGCAGACTTTATTTATTAAAACACAGTTGAAATGCCACTACAACTTCTTGCCCAGCCAACTAAACAGAAGCATGGTTCCAACAGCCCATCTACCGTCTGTCTGTCTGTCTGTCTGTCTGTCTGTCTGTCTGTCTGTCTGTCTGTGCAGGACCTATTTAGCTCTCAAGAACTTTGCTACAATGTCCTAGGGAGGCAAGGAAAGCCCTGCTAGCTGCTACCTGGCCAGTGCTGTGCTCTTCTGCCTGGCGGTGAGGGGCTAATCTGCAGATGAATGGATTGTCTTGTTCTAGGACAACAAGAGGTGCCAGAAACACTAAGAAAAGCAACCATAAGACACACAAGATTTGGCAGTGAAAATGCAGAAGTGTAGGTGCCCTTGACTCTTAGCTATCAGAGGTTTGCTTCATAAACAATGCAACATGCTAAATGATAATTGTTGTGGGGTGATCCTTCTGTGCACTGTGAATATGTGTGACTCTCGCTGGTTGATAATAAAGCTGATTTGGCCTATAGCAAGGCAGAATAAGGCTAGGTAGGAGCGCCAAACCGAAAATACAGAAAGGAAGAAGAGCAGAATCAGAGGGAAAGATGCAAGCCAGCTACCAGAGGAACAAGATATGCTAGAAGATGGTAAAGCCACGAGCCGTGTAGTAAAATATAGATGAAAAACTGGGTTAATTTAAGTTATAAGAGCTAGTTAGCAATAAACCTGAGCGATAGGCTGAGCGTTTTGTAATTAACATAAGCTTTTGTGTGTTTATTTGGGACCAGGTGGTCAGGACAGAAAAACTCAGCCTTTTTTTTTTTATTATTTACGTATGGCACTACAACGTGGCACACATGCATCAGCATAAAACCTGAGGAAGCTTTAAAAAAGGGGTTCTAGACATACACAAACAGAGCCAAGAACAGCTTCATAGTTCATGTCTCTCATGCAGGCTGTGATAGAGAGATTCATGCCCTGGATGCGGCATGTGGCTAGAGCCGCAGCATGGTGGATTCCTGCAGTCTCACATTGGCTGCAGTACCAAGTGGCTTCTCCCAGCCACTGCCTGCGGGCTTAAGAGCACCGTCATTCACCATATGCTGGATTTAGAGTTTTTGCTCACACAGACAAGAAAGGTGGAGATACAATAAGGACAAATCCAGACAAAAAGCTTCTAACCAGGTCAGAATGTGTTTAAAAAAAATACATAGGCTTGGGAGAGAAAAGAAAAAGGGTAGAAAAAGTCACAGATTTAAAAAATTATTTAAAAATAATAAAGTCCTTAAAAAGGGAATAGAGTAATAAAAAACTATGATAATCCACGTAAAGATGGAAAAAACACAGAGAATCTGATTATGTAGATTATTGTGTTGTCTTTAGATTTTTTGATTGTCTTTAGATTTTTTGACTATCATTGGGCAAATAATAACTACTGAGAGACATTTAATTATAAATGCTGCTGGATTAAACCCACCTATATATTTTAAAAATATCTTGACTTCAAAATTTAAGTCAAAAGATATGTTACTTTGGGAAAGAGGTTCTGCTTTTATCTCCACAGGAATTGAGAGGCTCTGGATTTGTTCTGCATTAAGAAAAAAATCAGTTTTTATCAAGGAAGACCCCTGAAAAATCTCTGATGGAAATGGATAGCCCAGATGAGCCAAGGCTTCAGAGCATCTCTGGTGTAGTTTCCTCTGAGTTCTGCATCCAGAACAGCTTCAAGGCTGCTGGTTGAGACGATCCAGTCTTATCAAATACTCTAGTCAGGACTTGACCATAATGCTAAATTTTCTCAGGGTCCCTCAAAGATCACCAGCATCCCCAATTAACAAGAAGTAATCTAAAGAACTACACCCAAATTCCCAAAATTTGTTTATGAATGTTTGTTTTCATTTAAGGGGGGGTTGGTCACAAATTATTATTTGTCACAGTCAATCTCTTTCTAAAAGAAGAAAGGAGGATATGATATAGAATTGATGGGGAAAAGGGTAGATTACTGAATCTACTTTAATCCAAAAAAAAAAAAACTATTAATCTCAAAACATTTTACAGTGGTGTGGGTTTTAGTTTATTGATATAAATTTAAGGTTAATTTTGTTATACTATATGTATATTTCTACTCTTGTTTAAGGTATTATGTTTATAGTGCTCAATTAAAAATGTATAATAAAATACATAATTACAGAAATACAGCTAGTCATCTATAATAGTCAAACTTATAGTCATGTAAATTAAGTTTTCTAAATATACAAAGATATATTTCAGATAGATAGGTAATCTTCACACATTTATATGAATATGGTATTTAAAATGTTTTAATAACAGACTTTTCATGACAATGAGACACGTCTGTTCCTGGCAACATGAATGTACCACAAAAAAGATGATGTGCAACAAAGAAACTCTGTATAGAGTTTGCTCTCTTTAGGAAAAGCTAGCCATGTGGGCAAAGAAACTACCCTTGCCTCAACTGATGACAGTTACTGTCTAAACTGGACCAGCAGAACACAAAGAAAGGCAATTGCCAAACTTTGCCAAGACAGTTTAAGACAGTTCTTCAAAATTTCCTTCTTATAGAAAAGTCTGTCAGATATTCTAAGCCTGTAGGCCAAAAATGAATGCCTCAATGTTGCAGAGGAAACCTGGGTGACTGTCTAGGCAGGCAATTGTTTCTGTCATTTCTCACATTTTTTGGAAGTCACTTACCTGCACTTTCTGCTTACTCAGGTAATATTATTTCTTTCTCAGGTCCTTGATGGAGTTGAAGACTAGATAATTATAGTTACAGTTTTTCTTAGTTATGATAAAAGATAAATTAGATATAAAATTTTAAACTTACCAAGATAGGATGATTAAATATTTTCTCTAATTTAAAATAAACTAGCTATTGTAACTGTAATTCTTACTTGATAAGTGTTTGTTGTATGCAATTTTACTATGTTAAAGTTGAAAACTTCCTTTTTGATTAGACAGAAAGGGGGAATGCTGTGGGATAATTCTTCTGTATGCTTTGAATATGTATTACTCTCACTGGTTAATAATAAAGCTGATTTGGCCTATAGCAAGGCAGAATAAAGCTAGGTGGGAAAGCCAAACTGAAAATACAGAGAGGAAGGAGGATGGAATCAGAGGGAAAGATGTGAGTCAGCTACCGGAGGTAAAATGGGTGTAAACACGCTTTGTAAACAGCTAGTTACTAAGGTATCATCAACTCACAGTTTCATTTCTTTGCTTGTTTTTGAGACAAGACCTCATGTAGCTCAAGCTGACCATGAACTCATTATGTAGACAAAGATGACCTTGACTTGGTCTCCTTCTGCCTCCTGGGGTTATAGCCATGAGCCATCATGCCAAGCTTTAACATCAGGGTTTGGAATCGAATCCAAGGCTTCCTGTATGCTAGGCACATTGCCAGCTCTCATTACCCATGTTATAATGTGAAGATACTGAGTGGACATTTGTGAATTGTTTTAAATTTTTTATTCTGTGCTGTTGTGTGCCTTCTTTTGCTCTACTTTATTCTTTTGCGACAGGGCCTCTCACTGAACCTGAAAGGTTGCCATGTTGGCTAGACTGGCTCCTTCAATCCTTTTGTCTCCATCCCCCAGGGCTGGCGTGACAGGCATGCTTGACTATACACTGTTTTTTATGTGGGTGACTATGGATTTGAACTCAGAGTCTCCCATTTGTTTGTTTGTTTGTTTGTTTTTGAGGGTTTTTTTTGAGACAGGGTTTCTCTGTAGCTTTGGAGCCTGTCCTGGAACTAGCTCTTGTAGACCAGGCTGGCCTCGAACTCACAGAGATCCTCCTGCCTCTGCCTCCCGAGTGCTGGGATTAAAGGCATGTGCCACCACCACCGGGCAAGTCTCACATTTGTATACCAAGCCATCACTCTAGTCCCATCTTTGTGTTCTATCTATCTATATGTCTGTCTGTCTGTCTATCTATCTATCTTTGGTTTTTCAAGACAAAGTTTCTTTGTGTATCCCTGGTTGACCTGGAACTCACTGTGTAGAACAGGCTGGCCTTGAACTCAGAGATCTGCCTGCTTCTGCCTCCCAAGTACTGGGATTGAAGGCATGTGCCACCACTGCCTGGCTCATCTTTGTGTTTTATTGCTGGTGCTGTTTTGGATGGGAAGGAATACTCCTATATAATTATTATATATGACATACACGCAGGTAAGACACCCATACACATAAAATAGAAAATAAAAACCCGGGCTTAAAATTGAGAATTCCCGTGCTTTCTCCCAAACCTATGGAAACTAGTAGTATAGGAATCTACTTTAAAAAAAAATTTTTTTTGTAAAACATATGTAATATAAAGTGTTACCATTTTAATTATTTCTGAATGCACAATTCAGCGGCTTTAAGCACATTCCTATTGGTGTGTCACCACCGTCATTGTCATACCCAGAGATTTAGAATGTGACTACGCAACAGTATGTTCCCATGGCCTCCTCCGTCAGCCGTGGGCAACTACTCCTTCTATGTGATGATACCCATTCCAGGTGTCCAAAAACAGTGGTGTTGTCTCTGTTCTTTGCAGTCTGCTTTGTGCCACGCGGCATGGTGTTTTCAATGCTCGGCTATATTGGAGCATGTGTTTGAGTCTCCATTCCTTCCCAGGGCTGACAAATTTGCCATTGCAAGCACACATCGCACTTTGCCTGGTGTTAATTGTTTGATGGACGTTGATTGGCTTGCTTCCACCTTCTGCTCATTGTGAATCATGTAATAAAATTCGAAGTGCCCACATTTGCTCAAGTCTCCACTTTCAACTCTTCTGGGAATACGGTACAAGTAGCCGCTGTTGGGTCATACAGTATTTCCTTTTTCTAAGTATGAGGGTCCTATCTGCACGTATGCTTGTAGGCCAGAATAGGGCATCAGACCCCATTATAGATGGTTGTGAACAGCCATATGGTTGCTGGGAATTGAACTCAGGACCTCTGGAAGGGCAGGGAGTACTCTTATCCGCTGAGTCATCTCTCCAGCCCAGCATCATAGCATCACATAGTATTTCTATGTCCCCACCCCCCCCTTTTTTTTTAAAGAACCATCATATTGGTTGCCTTAGCAACTGTACCACTTTACAGTCCAGCCAACAACACGTAAGTGTAAGTGTTCCAGTCTCTCCACATCTTCTCTTTTTGGGGAGACAGGGTTATTATTTGTTTGTTTTACTTACTAAAGGTATAGTTTTAATTAATTAATTAGTGTGTGTTGTATGTGATCAGTCTTGGCTTCTGTCTGGGCACTGGGGAGTAAAGCCCAGGTGTTCATGCTTGATTAACCATGGTCTTCCCTGCTATGCCATCTCTCCAGCTCCTGGGACTCACTTATTTAGACAGAGCGGGCCTTGAACTTGCAGTAATTCTCCTGCCTCAGTCTTCGCTGTTCTCCAACCCCCCCATACATACACCTTAACTGGTGTGAGATATTAAAATCTTCTTCACCTTTAATACGAACCTCACCATGGTTGCTACTCACATCAGGACTTTAGCAATGTCAGCTGTGGGAAATGAAGAGCAGGGAGCCTTCTAGGTCTGAAAAGCCAGCCAAGGATTTGGCCAATTTCCTCACCGTCAGCTGGAGGCTGAGAAAGGAAAGCATACACTAGCTCCTCTCGAGAAGCAGTTTCAGTCTTCTTTAAGTTTATCCATATTTTTTAATTGTAGGAATAGCCTTAAGCCATCAGCTTAAATGGTCTTAAGTCTACCAGGTGGGAATCTGGAAGACTGAGAAAGAGAACCAGAGAATAAATACTGTTTGGGGTCTGGGAAGTCACTTCGGGTTAGACCAAAGAAAGGGGAAAATCCTACAATCCAGAATTCCCCACAGCAGTCTTGGTCAATATTTGAAACAACAAATAATGTTTAGGAATGAAACATGCAAAGGAAAAACGTGTGTTTCCTCCTGAAGATACCTGTGTGCGCCTCCAACGGGAGCTAAGACCCAGGCTTTCTAGTGATGAACGTCTGCCCCCTGGTGGTTACTTCCTGTAACACTCACGTCAAAGACAATGACTCAGCTTTAATTTACCTCAGTGAGCAACAATAGAGAGAATCTTGAAGTGCTCTCTCTAGATTTATTTTCTGTGGTAACCTGGATGCTGGTGGTTCTTTCTGGAACACGGGAACATCATCTATTTTTTAGCTCTTCCATAGCTCAGCGTGTTCTGCCCAACACTGGCAGGTTGGTTGGTTACGGAGATTGTAAGTAGCGGATAGCCAATATTTGGAGTCTGGTGGAGCCCACGTTAGCTCTGTCTTCACTGATGTCCTGGAGGTCACATCCAAGATGCTCAGAAAGTGAACAGTACCTTATCCTCCCTTTTGGTGTCTGCATTACTGTCTCTGGGGGCCTTTGATCCTGCAGGCCAGTAAGGGTTTGTCTAAGTCACTGAGGAAAATGCTGCTCTCGGGCCTCTGTTCAGCTCAAGGCTGGCTCTTCCTCTGCTGAGAAGCTTTCTTCGTTGTCATTGTCATAGGCCTCAATGCAGCCAGCTAGTTCTGGAGGAGGTGTGAGAGCCAAATTACATTGTCAGTTTTAATCACTGTGCCTTAGAGATCCATGAAACAAAAATGCCTCTGACCTGCCAGCCCCTTGCCCCAGGACAGACAGTTCCTGAAATGCTGGAGGCTGCTGTTTGTTGTGTTTTTTTTTTTTTTTTTAAAGAGGGTGCCAGCAGCTTGCTGCAGCTTGCTGCAGGTCCCTGAGACCTCCTGGTCCCCATGCGCAATGCGGCGGGCGGCGGGCTGTGCGGCGGTATGGGACGGACAAAAGAGAGACGGATAGGTGCGCCATGCAGAGTTAAACATTTATTAGATGGGTGATGGAGGGAGAAGAAAAGATAAAGAGATAGATAGATAGATAGATAGATAGATAGATAGAGAGATAGAGAGAAAGGGGGAGAGGGAAGGGAAGCGGCTGCTGCTCCCGTGAGAGCGAGAGCGGAGGAAGAAGGAAGGGGAGAGAATTGGGGTCAGAGGCTGGAAGCTGGGAGTGGGCGTGGCCTGTCTCTTAAGGGCATAGGCCAATAAGAGGCCAAGTACTACACTGTTTATGGGAGATAACCAGGCACATGTTCGCACTCTCCTAAACCAGTTTGTTTGACCCATCTGCAGGGACGTGCTTGATCACACGTGGGCAGGAGGTTCTCAGTCAAAGAGCATGTCTGGATACACATTTACCCCTGATTGGATGTAGGTTGGAGGTACGTCAGGAGGTATGCTTGCTCCTGAATGGGCCGGATGGGAAATGCAATGGATCATGGGTTTTCCTTTCTAAGCTGCCCCAAACTGACTTGGGGCCAGCCCATCAGCCTGGTCAGTATATAACTAAAGCTTGTTTCAAATTTGGCTTTAAACTGTGGTAGTGGGCTTATTCTTGATTGGTGGGATTAACATTTTCTGGAGATCCCCAGTGTGGAATATTCCTTTACACTGTGTGAATGTATGTTGTTGTGATTGGTTTAATAAAGAAGCTGACTGGCCAATAATTGAACAGGATAATGTTAGGTGGGACAGTCAAACTGAAAATGGAGCTGGAGAGTCACCAGGAGATGCAGAAGGAGCACGACATACTGGAGGACAGGTGAAGTCGCGAGCCACGTGGCAATATGTAGATTAATAGAAATGGATTAATTTAAATTGTAAGAGCTAGTTAGTAATAAGGCTGAGGTAACAGCTGAGCATTTACAATTAATATTAAGTTTCTGAGTGATTATTTGGAAGTGGCTACCAGCACAGGAAATATCCATCTATACCCCAGTGATATTTGGACCACCCACCCAAATGCTAAAGCTAGACCTTCACTCTGGAACTCCGGAGCTGAGGGATCGCTTTAGGAGGCACATACTTTGGGACAGTCCAAGGCTCTGAGGCTGCCTTCAGTTCGTGGGCTGTTTGAGTGAAATACAATGCTGAGAAATGCAGGAAGTATCTACAGAGGCCTCCTGAGTCTTTGGTTCTGTTTTGTGGCACGTGAAGGGGTTCGACCCCAATATTCTCCCATCCAGGGCATGTAGTGAGTCGTCGCCTGCCCACCTGGTTCTGGTTCTAGCTGGAAAGTTTTGTCTGTCTGTGCTCAAGAGAGTTGTGTGTGCTTGTTTTGTTGGAAAGTTTTGTCTGTGTTTTCTGGTTTATTCTTAAGTTTTATTGCGAGTATGGAAGGGAAGCTGAGATAGAAATGGGTCAGGTATTTTTCCTGTTTCTGTGTGCCAGCTGCCAGTGACCACGTGGCTGAATTTATGGCCAAAGCTCAGACTTTATCTCTGAGCTCTCTGGTCACTGGATTAGGGTTAGTAGGAGGTCAAATGTCTTTTCTTTTCTTTTTGTTTGTTTGTTTCCAAGACAGGGTTTTTCTGTAGCTTTGGAGCCTGTCCTGGAACTCACTTTGTAGACCAGGCTGGCCTCGAACTCACAGAGATCTGCCTGCCTCTGCCTCCTGACTGCTAGGATTAAAGGCATGTGCCACCAAGGCCCTACTGAGGTCAGAGGTCTTTTGGGTATGGATAATATTAAAATTGTTTTATGCTGTTCTTTGTTACTGGAAAGCTGGCTCTCACACTGGATTATGGCTCTCCCTTCCCTAGACCTAGTCATATTTAAGTTTTTTCTATTTCCAATGTCAGTCTGAGCCATCTGGCACAGTGTCAGGGAAAAGAAAACAAGGCAGAACAGCCAAAAAAATTAGACTTGGTTTATGTGAACATTCTGTAATTCAAGATTTATAAATGTATTTTGTTGGATATGGTTAAAAAATTTATAAAATCTGAAAAATAAAAGTTAAAACTAGTTAATGCTGGGAGTTGATAATTAAAAATCTATGCATGAGTAATTTTAAAGAAACCATGGGTGTGACCCCATTTTTGGATTGCCACCATCTTTAGGCAGTCACATGGCTGTTTGTCATCTTTGCTAGGATTGGAGAGAGCAGATGTCATGTGGCTTCATTATCTTTGGTCAGCCATGTGTCTGGCAGCCGTCTCTGCTAGGATTGGAAAAGATAGATGTCATGTGACTTCAGTGCTGCCTCCATTAAAGGTGACCATGTCGAGTGGGCCTACCAAGGAGGCAACAATAAATCTCCAAGTTATTTTAGGTTAGGATGGATTTTTGTATGATAATTCCTGTACTGCCCTGAAAACTAGGTCTATGAAAGATAGGATTTAAAAACAATGTTTGTTTAATAAGGTATTAAAGCTGCACTTCCATGCTTATATATGCAAGAATGAACATTGCTCTGGCAGCTAAACTTTGTAATTTAAGAATTACCCAGGTAATGATGGCATTAAAGACACGAAGGGATAATAGGGAACAGTTGAGGTTTGCAAATGTGTGGCAGAGCCAGAGTTCCTAAAGAGAGCCCAGCTGCAATAGTGGACCTTAGCAGACTTGGAAGTGCTAGTGCCACCTGATAGTCACAATGAAATGGAACAGGTGGTGACCTAGGAAGCAGGCTCTGTATATACTACCTGAGGGTGGGGCCAAAGAGATGATCCAAACCTCTCAAAAATCCAAAGGACTGTGAATGAATCCTGGATACCGATTTTGGATTGTTTGCCCTATTGGCGTGTGGTTTTGCCTTATGCAGACTGTGGTAGTGCCCTGTTTTCTCCCTCTTGAAGTAAAAAAGGGTACTTTATTTTTGATATTGCAGAAACACTCAGTTGAGAGATCTTAAGCATTTTTAAGGGGAAAGTTTCGAGTTTTACAAAAAATTTAAAAACTGGATTTTTTTTTAAAGGAACAGTTAAATTTATAAGGCTATGAGACATTTTAAGGTTATAACATGTTTTTTATTAGTAGTATTTGAACTTAAAAATAAATAAAAGGTTAAAAATTAAGGCCATAGCTATGAGCACCAAATATTAAACACCAGAAACGGGGATATTTCTATCTTATGATATAGCAATACAATGACTTAAGCAGTCTAGCAAAGGGCTTCTTAGCCTATGAGTCTCAAGCCTTTGGGGTTGAAAGACCTTTTTATAGGGGTAGCCTAGAACCATCTGCACGTTGGATATTTGCATTGAGATTCATAACAGTGGCAACACTGCAGTTGTGAATTAGCAACAGGAATAATTCTGTGGTTAGGGGAGTCACTACAACATGGGGACTGTATTGAAGGGTCAAAGCATTGGGAAGGTTGAGAAACACTGGCTTAGAGAACGTCTCCTTCCCTAAGGTCTATCCATCTTAAGAAGGTTCGTCTAGACCAAGTTCATGGTGGCGCACACCTTTAATCCCAGCACTTGGGAGGCAGAGGCAGGTGGATCTCTGAGTTGGAGGCCAGCCTGGGCTATAGAGTGAGTTCCATGTCTTGATAAACCAAAAAAAAAAAAAAAAAAGGAAAGAAAGAAAATGTATGATGTTGTCTAGCCCTCTTATCTTTGCTAATTTTGTTGAACTATTTTCATAAGCTGAATCATGTAAGAAACTGGTATATTTGGTAATGGTGTACTATAAAAGGATCAGGAAACTTCCCAGTTTCTCTTGGACTATGTTTATGAGATAAAAGTTTTATTTTAATACTAAAGGAGCTTCAGTTGAAAAAAAATTTTAAGGCTCAAACTTAACAGAGATAAAGCTATAAAGTTCAGGCATTAGACAAAAGCCCCCATTCCCTCAGGGGTTTGAAGAATGTTTGCTAAGAAGGGAGTCATTCTCCTTATAGCTGACAAAAGTAACTTGTGGCCCCTTCCATTAACATGTGGCTATGGTGCCTATTAACTTGTCAAGGGCAAAGCCAGCCTCTAGGCTCCTCCAGTCCCTACCGTAAACCCTAACCCAGCAAGTCCTAATCTTATGTAAGGTAATAAATTATTGTAAATTAAGGATAATTAAGAAAAATCTGACTAAAGTAAAGTCTTTAATTAAAGAATAAAGTAATATAAAAAGTAAGCCATGAGGATGAGAAATACACAGGGTGCTTGGATCCTGTATGCTGCTTTGTTGACTCTGAGTTTTTTAAATGCTGGTGAATGAAGGACAGCTGCTGAGAGACACTGGACTGTGGAAGGGACTGCTGAATTAAACCAGCCTAGACACTTTAAAGATGTCTTGGCTTCAGAATGGAAGTCAGGAAATGTGTCACATTGGGGGAGAGGCTGTATTTTTGTTTCCTTGGGAAATGAAAAACTATGGGCTCCTTCAAAATGAATAAAGATCAGATTTAATGAGGGAGACCTCCTGAGGACCTTGGCTGCAGACACGAGGGACATGAAGACTGTAAAGACTACAGGACAGGTGATGTGTATGCTGATCCCTCTGCATGGGAACAGCTCTGAGACTGGATGAAACATGATAAATCTTGGTTACAGAATCCTCTTAACAGTTTGGTTATTCAGTTTTATAAAGTTGACAAATGTCTTTTACCTGCTCAAACATAAAATAAATCATCTTTAGTTGACTTGTACACCCTGTACATCCCATATTTATGTTAATACAGATATGTATGTTACCTTTAAAAATTGGTATGTTTTCAAAAGATAGTTTTGAGTTGGTAATACAAGTTAGGATAGAAAGTGAATTAGGAACGACACTTTGAATTCACCAAAACAGGATAGATGATTGAATATTTTTCTGAATTTGTTAAATGCAAATGGACTGAACATTATTAATGTAATTCTTACCTGTATATATTTGTACATAGTTATTATACTTATTGTATATAGGTTTTTTGTTAGTTAAAATCCCCCCCTTTTTTAGACAAAACAGGAGAAATGTGTGATATTTTGATCGTGTTCTGACAAATAAAGCTTGTTTGGAGTCAGAGGGTAGAGCTAGCCACTAGCCAACCAAAATTAACTACAGAGGTTAATTAGTTTTGGAGGACTGTAGACACATAGGACAGGAAGTAGTAAGGCGGGCCATAGAGGGGTCTGGCTCTCTGGAGGAAAGAACAGAGCGGGTAGAGAGTACTAGTGGCTTCTCTGCTTCTCTGATTTTTCAGGCTCTTACCCCCCAAAATGTTGGTATGTCTTCAAAACAAAAGGATCAGACACAAATAAAGACAAGAGAAGTAGCCCATATGATCCAGCCTCTCAGAATGCCTCAGTTACAGTTTCCTCAAAAATCTACATGCAGAACAACTTCAGATCTGTTAGCCGAGGTTGTCCAGCATCACAGACTGCTCCACCCAAGACTTCAGATAAGCTCTACACTTTCCCATCACACAGAGACTAAACATAAAATAATACAGCCAGCCTCCCAGGACTTGACCATTATCCCAATATTCTAAGAGTCCCCTAGAGATGCTGTTGCCCCCCCAGACAACAGGAAGCAGTCTAGAGAACACAACGCCCACATTCCCAAGAGGTAGGGTGGGTGGTTTCTGGTCATTCGGTGGATGTTAGCCATTGTTTAGGGGTGTTGGTTGCAAGTTGTTATTGGTCATGGTCAGGGAGGAAACTAAACAATGGAGGTTGGAGTCAGGGATCATTTTTGAAAAAAAAAGAGGGGGGCTATTAGGAAAGGGTAGATTATTGACTCTACTTTAAAAATAAAAATGATAGGATAAAAGGGTAGGTTATTGAATTACTTTTAAATTAAAAAACTACAAGTCTTGAATATTTCAAATTGGTATGGATTTTTATATATTGATACAAATTTAAGGTTATTTTTGTTATACTGTATATATGTTTCTACTCTTATTTAAGGTATTGTACCTATGACCTCATTTAAAAAATAATGTATAATTAAGAAATGCTGGTTGGTAGTTAGTCATCCATAATAGTCAAACTTGTTGTCACATTAGGTATGTTTTCAAGATTAAAGCCTAGGTTTGTTTAGCTCAGATATACTTAATAGATAATGGTCCTCAAACTTTTCAGAGGTCTGATGAATATGACATTTAAAATGTTTAATGGAAAAAATTTACTATGACAGACAGAGACTCCCATATCTTAGCAGTGACCCTGAGGTCTCCAAAGAAGATGATGGGGGACTGAAATGTTTCCACCTGGATTGTGGTAATGCTAATCCCTGGGCAAGAATGTCCCAATGCAGCACCTGCTACCAGGACCCGGCCCAAACTGTGGACAAGCAGGACACTGAAGAGTTGATTGCCCCACTTTGCCTAGTCTCTCTCGTGTTCTTCCTCCGCTGGAAAACCTCTCACCTTCTGGGCCTGGCAGCCAAAAACTGATGCTGTCCTGGTACCTTTGCCCCCAATGCCAGGGAGAGCACAGGAGCCTGGGATGACTGTCTAGATAATGGACTAATCTCTGCCATTTTAGTTAATACATAGGCCATTTGGGTTATACTTCATGCTATAATTTATCCTTCTCAGATCTCTGATGGTATTGACAGCTAGGCTAACTATAGCTTTGTCAACTTAGCAGCAGAGGCCACCAGGCTCTTCCCCAAGGTTGTAGCCAGTTTGTTAATTCATTTCATATGTAAAAGTCAAGCCTTGCTTTTTCTAGAGCCGCTAGGTCTCTTGTAGAGAAAAGGCAGACAGGTTTGCCTTGCTAACAGGCTTCATATTAAAAGATAAACAGGTTTTAAGTATAATTTTCCACTAAAAGAACATGATTTGCAATGACTGTTCTCAGTAATAATTGCTTGTGTCTCTGGTAAATGATTAGGTGCAAAATAAAAAACGGGGGTTAAAGTCTGTACAAGTTTCAAAAGCCTAAGAATGTTTTAAGATCTATTAAGTTCTGAGGCTGTGAAAGCTTAAGTCAGTTCCGAGGGTCTCAGAAGTGATTTAAAATGTAAATGCAGGCTGCAAAAATATAAGGTATGGGAAAATGGGAAATGTTTCAGATTTCTTTCCCCTTCTATGCCATTGTTACACTAAGATTTCAAACATTCAGAGTTGTAACATTGATCAATGGAGTTCTGAAAAGCTGATAGAGCAGTGACCACTTACTGTTAATCACAAGCTCAAGATTTTAGATGTCAAGATTTGGTTGTCTTCTAAGTATAGACTTAAAAGTGCTTTGCATTGGGTTAAAGACATTTCTGTCCAATATATATCTGGCTTTCTGGACAGAGGAAAAATGCTCATTTATCTTTACGTTTATTTATTTAGTGTTCATTCTTTTTAACCCAAAGCTATAGCCTTTGGTAGGACTCAAAGGTATGAGTCTTTTCCAGTTGTTTTACAGACACCTGTTACCTGTTTTTTCTATAATGTGGATTTCAGTATAGATTGGTAATGCTTAATATCTTTTTGTAAACTAAAAAAAAAATCATGTAAGCTTCAGAGACTCAAGGAAGTCATAAGACCTGGAACCACTTCTCACAGGTCAAAAGGACTCCAGATAATTACAGCCTACGTTTTCCCATCTGTCTATTCCTGAGGATGGGCTCTCTCTCCTGGTCTTGAGGCTCCTCCCCTCCCCAGCCTGAATGTCCCAAATGTAATATTTTCCTTTAAGTTCCTAAATTCTAACTTCTGTCCAGAGTTATATCTATCTCAACAGATTTCCACTTGGCCAACAGACACCACCCAAGCATCAGCTGCTGACTACAACCGGCTCCAAATGACTGCAAGCCCTGGACTTGCTGAAAGCTGATGTAGACCAGTCCAGCCCATGTGAAGGTTCCCTGTCTTTTCAGCTGGGTTAGCGAACCAGATGCTTCTGATGGGAGCCCCATTGCCTGAATTCCCTCCTTGCCTTTGACTAATATTTCAGCCTTCCTGGACCCTCACAACAGTGTCCTAGTTTCCGCAGGAAGTTGTCACAGAAGAGAATATGTCATCCTTTGTCCCCCAACAAGCTGGAATTTGAGATCAAAAGGAAACTCTCTGTCATAGGAGACAAAATAGCTACTTAGAGTGCCTACTGGCATGGTAGGAAAGGTACCTGTGAACACCAAGTAGACCCAGATCTATCAATAGGTAGATTTATTCGTTGAAACCATTCTATAGTATGATAGGGCACTCAACCTGCTCTTTGGAAAACAGAGAGGTTATTATATAGCTTTAAGGAAAAAATGTTTCTATATAAACTACTCAAAAATCATTAAAATAATCTGGCTGTACTAAAAAAAAATCATTGCAAAAAAGGGGACTGGAGATGAAGTAAGTAACTGGTCCCATTCTCCTTTCCAGATTCCTTCTAGATAGTAACTCTGATGTCAGCCATCACAAGGCCTTTAGCCCTTCTGCTTCTGCTAATTGCTGTTGGCTCTTGCATCATTAATGCTTTAACTGAATGATAATTCCTGTCTGGGTACCATTAAGTTGATGGTTATTAGATCCCAATATAAACAGTACGCAGCACAGAGTCAACGATTTGACACAGGATACAACTAGGGCAGGGGTGTGAGAGCCAAAATTACATTGTCAGTTTTAATCACTGGGCCTTAGAGATCCATGAAACAAAAATGCCTCTGACCTGCCAGCCCCTTGCCCCAGGACAGACAGTTCCTGAAATGCTGGAGGCTGCTGTTTATGGGAGATAACCAGGCACATGTTCTCACTCCCCTAAACCAGTTTGCTTGACCCATCTGCAGGGATGTGCTTGATCACACATGGGCAGGAGGTTCACAGTCAGGGAGTATGTCAGGGTATGTGCTTACCCCTGATTGGATGTAGGTTGGAGGTACGTCAGGAGGTATGATTGCCCCTGAATGGACCTGATGGGAAATGCAACGGACTATGGGCCCCTGACTGGGTGTAGGCTAGAGGTATGTCAGAAGATATGCTTGCCCATGATTGCACCTGATAAGAAATGCAATGGATTATGGGTTTTTCTTTTTAAGCTGCTGCAAACTATGACTCAGGGCCATTCCCAGGAACCTGGGTAAGGACCTGGCCAGAGCCCATCTCCCTGGCCAGTATGTAATTAACGCTTCCTTCACGTTTGGTTTTAAACTGTTGTAGCAGTGGTAGTGGTCTTATTCTTGACTGATAGGAGTAACAGAGGCGTTTAAGACTATGAGCCAAAATACATTTTTCTCCTTTTAAAATAGACCTCACTGTATTTGATTTCCCCCAGCCTAAAATGCAACACTCCCCATAATATATGTAAACAATTTAACATTTTAAAATTAGGAACTATTTTAATCAATGTCAAAAGAAACTTTGGTTCCACCATTTTCCCAGCACTGTGGTTATGATTCTCTGGGAAGGTAAAAAGGGGAGGGCGCAGAGGAGCCTTCTTTCTTACACACAAGACAGGGGAGTGAGTGTAGACAGCCTTGGTGAGTGAATAGTCGCCACTGCTTTCATGATGGGAACTTGTTTCTCACTGGTTTGTTAACGAGCCACATCTTTCTCCAGTGAAAACCAGTCTAATGTGTTTGAATGTTTATTTCGATGCTAACAGAAGACAAAATGGTTGACGCCCTCCCACTAGCAATGGCTGTATCATTAAGTGCTAGCCAGTCTCTTCTGGGCTACAAACAACCCTGCATTAAAGGTCTGACCTCCCCCGAGCACACACTTACTAACCACAGTGTAAACCACAGACATATGAGAGCTGCCTGCTTTTCTCCAGCACCTTGCACTTCTGAAGGAGGTTCTCGATTTTAGTAGGTGTCAAGCCTGTAGATTCAGAGAGTCCACCGACATTGCAGAAAGCCTTCTGAGGGCCAGCCATTCCGTCGACCCTTCGGCTCAGGGATGTCCACAGCCATCCTGTGAGGTAGGGACTAGAGCTCACTGTATTCATGAGGTTCAGATGGGTTAAATTTACTCGCCCACAGCCAAGCTGGGGAACCTTGGCCCAAATTACAAAATGACAATTTGCTCTCTTGCTTCGGATGAGGAATAAAAGGGAGACCACACTGCCACAAGTTGGCCTTCCTTCCCTTCCCTGTGGGGATGCTTCCTTAGTGACCAGACCCATTTCCCCTCGTGCCATCCCAGCACGTCTAATTTACCTCCACGTAGTGTTAATTTTATGCTTCCAAGTGGCTGCAAGGAGACAGAGGTCTTCCCATGTGGCCTGAGCACCTACCTCTCAGGCTGTGCACACAGGCCAACTGTGCCAGTCCTGGCTACCTCCATCTAGAATTACAGGCCTGGGGCTAGGGTTACGGCACTTAACACAGAAGGATCCTCACCACTAGAGGGTGAGGCCTTTTCAAGACTGGAGGCTAATCACTCATCAGGTGCCAGCTGGCCATGTATTTTGGATTTGTTTTGTTTCTGCCAGATTCGAGAGCAAGCAAAGGGTGAGGGGCCAAGGGGACTAGGGCAGGCTGAGTGGAGTTCTAGGGTGTGAATGACAGGGGTGTTCAGAGAACCAACATTCCAAAGGTGTCCCCGGGTGTGGACACATATTAGAGTCTCCACACTGACATAGTACACCTGACAGTCCACATGCATGGTCCCCAGTGGTGATTCTTGAGAGCCTACTGGGTACAAAGCATTTAATGGGGACTTCAGCACAGTCCCTGTCCTCCAAATGTCCCCCTTGACCTATCTCCTGCACAATCAACTCTGTCTTCCTCCCTCCTCTTCAGTCTCCATGAAACATACAATCAGTCACTTTGTCACCTCGCCAATCTGAGAGCCTGGAGGTTATCTCAAAGTTGGGCATAGCAACATGCATCTGTGACCTCAGCACTACGCAGACAGAGACGGGATCCTTGGGATTCCTTGGCCAGGACTGGCCTCAAAATATACCATAGCGAGAGATTGAGAAAGACATTTGATGCCAACCTCTGGTCTCTACAAACCACATGTGTGCCTGTGTGCACTCCAGGTACACACTACAAACAAGTACACATATATGTACTACATCACACACACAAACACACCGTCAATCAATGTACTTTCAAAATAAAGTTTATTTAAAGGGGCTGGAGAGATGGCTCAACAGTTGAGAGCACTGGCCGCTCTTTCAGAGAATCAGGGTTTGATTGCCAGAACCCACATGGTGACTCACAACTCCAGTTACAGGTGACCCAATGCCCCCTTCTGGCCTTCTCAGACACTGCATGCTTTCAGTATATAGACATACATGTAGGCAAAGCATCCATAGACATAAAATGGAAAAAAGTTTATTTAAAATTGTTGCTCTAGCTGGGCGGTGGTGGCGTGTGATTTTAATTCCAGCATTTGGGAGGCAGAGGCAGGCAGATCTCTGTGAATTCGAGGTCATCCTGGCTTACAGAGCAAGTTCCAGGACAACTAGGACTTACACAGAGAAACCCTGTCTCGTAAAACAAAACAAGACAAAACAAAAAGATACCCCCAAAAATTGTTGCTCTAATTGACAAATCATATATGTTTATGGTGCACATATATTTTGGAATGGCTAAGTCAAGGTGATTAATATGTGCTGCCATACACATACTTATTTTTTTGTGATGAGAACACTTGAAACTTCTGCTTTTATCTGTTTTTGAATGCAATACCAGGCATGGAGAGATGACTCAGCAGTTCAAAGCACCGGTTGCTCTTCCAGAGGACCCAGATTCAATCCTCAGCACCCACATGGCAGCTCACAATTGTCTGTAACTCCAGTTCCAGGGGACCTGACACCTTCTTCTGGTCTCCATGGTGCATAGACATACATGAAGATGAAGATATACACCCACACTTATAAAATAAAAAAAATAAAAAGAATGCAATGCGCAGGTAATAGCTGCAGTCAATGCCTTGTGTCTTGCACTGATTTCCCCTGACTGAAACGCTGCATCCTTTGACCAACATCACCAGAGATGAGGACTGGACCTGGGAGCCCCAACCTTATTCTCTGTCTCTAAAAGTTAGAATTTTCTAGATTCTACCTGTGAATGGGATCTTGTACATGGATATTTGTTTGTTTGCTTATTTTGTTTTTCGAGACAGGGTTTCTCTGTAATTTTGGAGCCTGTCCTAGAACTCACTCTGTAGACCAGGCTGGCCTCGAACTTACAGAGATCCACCTGACTCTGCTTCCTGAGTGCTGGGATTAAAGGTGTGTGCCACCACCGCCTGGCTACATGGATCTTTCTAACACTAGCTTAAAGGCAAAGGAAATTGTTCTCACAGCCATAATGAAACCAACCACTTCTACTTATTTCCCTCAGCACTGGCCCCCCTCCCCTCTCCTCCCGCTTGCTCCCCACCTTTCCTTTGACAGGCTTGGTACAGCTTTCTTTCCTCTGTCCAGCATAGTCCTCCCCGGTTTCTCCTAGACACCTAGCTAAGCACCATCTTTTTCTACAAGTCTGTCCTAACCACTCCCATCAGACCAACAGCATCTTGTGCCCAACACAAGTCATTCCTTCCTGTGACCAATGGAGGGGAATGTTCTCTGCGGGTATGCCCTGTCCTCTCCCCTGCCTAAAGACACTTTAGCCCATTGAAAGGAGGGGACCCTGGCTTACTGAAACCACATTATTCGGCTACAGTACATACCCAGAAGTATTTTCTGCAACCAAACCTAACGTGACAGGAGCTGCTAAAGTCATCACTATCACCAGCGGCAAAACCCAAAGTGCTCTGGGAATTCACTGTTTAATAAATCCAAAGCCAGTCAGCAAAAAGTGCCTGCTAATTGCAGATCGTTGGAGACCCTGGAAAAGAAGTCACATGGCTTATGGCAGAAGACGGTACTTAGAGGATGCTGGAGGGCTGCGGTTAGGGAGCAGCTGTTTGTGGCTGTCTGGTGTCGATGGGCCAGGCCCTGCACACACACAAGTGCTGAAAGGAGAGCCTGTGTGGATACCCCATCCCTGACCCTCCATTAGAGTGACCTATGGCATAGGGATGTGGATTTGACATATAATCTATAGACTTTGGGCTTGTATCTGATTTTGACCACCTGGCAAATGAGTGGAGGCTAAATGACCTATCTTCTCCCGGAGGTCATAAATTGCACTTAGGTAGCGACTAGGCCTTATTAAGCTGTTTGAGTTCTTGTAGTCACCACAGGAAGACATATATCTTGTGCTATACACGAACTGCATTTAACAATTAGGTCAAATGAGCTGCCCGTGTGTCTTTTGAGAAATGAGATGCCTTCTCTGGCCCTCCAGCTCTGTCTAGGGGGTGGGATAAAGAAGAAAACCTGGAAAGAAAACAAGAGGCTTGGATTGGAGAATCCACCTTTACCCTCTATCACCTGACCCTTCCTGGCTGCTGGCACCCCAAGATTCCCCTTCTTGTCAATGGAAGAGAGTCAGTCTCTCTCTCACTCTCCCTCTCTCTCTGCTTTTTTTTTTTGCATTGTGCAATCCATAGAGCTTTTCCTTGTCAAAGATCAGAGGTATAGAAAAGGGTCTATGACTTATATACAAAGACAGATGTGATTTTTCTTTTACAATCTTGTAAGAGTTCGTGTGTGTGTGTTAATGTGTGAGCATGATCACATGCCATGGTGATCACATGCCATGGGGCATCAGAGGACAACCTCAGGTATTGGTCTTCATTTTCCAGTTTGAGACAAGACCTCTTGTTGACTGTTGCATATACGAGGCCTGAGACTTCTGGGGATTCTCCTGACTCAGCTTTCCGTCTTGCTGTGGGAGAGCTGGTGTCACAGCTCTTTTTGTGGGGTACAGGATCCAAACTCAGCCCTCACACTTTTACAGTTGTCCCTTCAGCTTTAAGAGAACACTGTTTCAAGGGCAGCTCTTTACTAGATCTCAAGCCTAGACAACTCAAGGCCTCGAAATCAAAGTTTCTGAGGGCTGGGAATACAACTGAGTAGTGGAATGTTGGCCTCACATGCATGTGGCTCTGAGTTCAATCCCACACAGATATAAATTTTAAAAATTCAGATTTTTAAAGAGTGGCTTGGGCTCCTTCACCTCTAAGAGATAGCTAACGAGTCTTAGCTATCATGACTCTAGTAGTATTTAGGATTCCGAGTGAAAACCATCACCATTCAACGCTTCATATGCTCAATAGTAAATTGATCAAGTGAATGAATATCTTTTAAATTAGTTAGAGAAGAAATGCAGACAATGCCTTCTCATTTAAAAAGATAATAGTAAATAAAATCTACCTTTTCTTTTGTGGTTCTGGGCATCAAATCCCCAGCCTCAGGCACGTCAGATGAAATGCTGAATCAGCCAGCTACCTTCCCCAGCCCAAAATATAGGAATTTTTATGAAATAGCTATGACTGGCTCAAATTCAGTGTGTGTTAGTTATAAATGCAATACATAAGCTATTGGATAATAATACATACAACACATAAAACTATTGAGTAATTATGCACATAACACATAAAACTATTGAGTAATTATGCAGCAAAACATAAAGCAATCAGGTAATTTGAATTAATCTACTAGAAATTAGTGAAATAAGGGGAAAAGTGAGAAGGAGAAGTAGAGAGCAAGACAAAGGCCGGTAGAGGTTTTAAGAGGAAAGCAGACATTCAGAGGCTGAAGCAGAGTGAAGGAAGAGAAATGGAGAGGAGGGGGAGGCATGGGGGCGGTGGACACCAGAGAGGTGTGAAACCATGCTCCAGAAGCCCTGACTCGCCCTGCCCCCCGGCTCTGCTCCTCTCTCCTCCTCTTTCTAAGTCACTTCTTTTAGTGGTTTGAGGACTAAATCCACTGTCAGAATTATGGTCTAGTTAAAGGAGGAATTCTTTGGACTATAGATGCAGCTGCAAGAAAATTTCTGCTCTATGAAGAAACCAAGCTAATCTAGTTAGAGGGCCGGACTCCTTCTTCTCCTTGTAGAGGCACCTAAATATTGCTGCATTTTTCCTAAAAATGATTTCTGATGTCCTGTAAATGAACCCAGAACATCTATTTAATGGCATTTTTTCAGGGAATAGAGATAGGGGTTTTGATTCACAGGATACCAAAACTCCACGTTTTGTTGGGTAAGTTGTTTGCTGACCCAAAGCCCCACCCCAATGAAGCATACATCTGTGTTCCAAGTCATCTCCTGGCAGATGCTGCAACCACTTTGAGAAAATGATGCTCTTTTCTAACATGACCAAAGGTGCCCATGGTGCAACATGAACCCATATTCAACTAAAGCAGTTTGCTTATACATCTGAAGGAGCTCTGTGACACTGGACTGGTGGTCCACAACGCTAGGGAAAAAGATGAATTATGGAAACCTCCAGACTTTGACCATGCTACCTTTGCCATCTGCCTCACTGCTCATCAATCCTAAAACAGCAGTGTAGACCAAGTTTCTATTCCAGTCAGAGGAGGGCACTGTTGCTCAGAGAGTGTGAGACCTTCTCTCTTTCTTCAGTTATTTACTTTTAAGTGCAGTGGTATTTTGCCTGCATGTATGTCTTCGTGAAGGTGTTGGATCCCCTGGAACTGTAGCTACAGACAGCTGTGAGCTGCCATATAGGTGCTGGGAATTGAACTTGGGTCTTCTGGAAGAACAGCCAGTGTGCTTAACCACTGAGCCATCTCCCAGTCCTGAGACCTTCTCAAGGTCAGGCGGAATAATAAATTCCAGAACTTAGTATGACTCCAGGCATAGGCCCCTATCCTGGAACAGGGGACTAAGAAAGCTAAGGCTTGATCTCAGCTGTAGACTCAAGTCAGATGACTTTGCTTGCTCTCCAAAAAGGAATTTGGGACTGTGGTCACATTCCTACCCTATTCTGTTCACTAAAGTGGGACCCCAAATCCTAGGAGCCTTTCTTAATGAACAGCCCAGTCAAGTCTGGGGAGACTGGGGAAGGGGGCTGCAATCTGGATCTCTGGCCAACACCAGAGGGTGCTGACACCTTCTGAAACCAACCAGGAAGTGTTGGGGACCCTCCTTGAGCCCACTAGAGGGCTCTGGCAGGGAACCGCTGTCAGTAACAGGATGCAGAACAGGTGATAGAGCCAAGACCTGGGTGCAGTTCTTCCCTAAGGGGATCGCCAGGGCAACTGTTGAGGAGGACATGGGCAGAAGAGCTGGTCAGCATGTGTCTCCTGGAGAAATCATCCATCTTCTGGTTCTGGTAATAGCCTCTGGCCTAGAGTAAGTTGTGTTGCCTCACTGAGCCTCTGTTTTCGCATCTGCAAAGAGCTGCTATGATTCAGGGTTGTGAGTCGCTGTGAACCTTTCTAATGCTGTGACCCTTTAATACAGTTCTGCATCTTGTGGGAACCCCAACCATAAAATTATTTTTGTTGCTATTTCATAACTGTAGTTCTGCTATTGTTATAAATTGCAATGTAAATATCTGTGCTTTCCAAGAGTCTTAGGTGACCCCTGCGGAAGGTTTATTTGTCACCAAGGGGTGGCCACTCACAGGTTGTGAACCGCTGTTCTAGAATGTCTAGAATACAGTCTGACATTTTAAGGAATAGAACTGTAGTAAGAACCCACCATGTTTCTAGACCAGAGAAAATCTTTTAGAAGAGTATTTGAACACACACACACAGATACACACACATCATAGAAATTTTTTTGGTTTTGTTTGTTTGTTTTCGAGACAGGGCTTCTCTGTGTAACAGCTTTGGCTGTCTTGGAACTTACTTTGTAAACCAACCTGGCCTCAAACTCAGAGATCCACCTGCCTTTGCTTCTGGAGTGCTGGGATCAAAAGCATGCGCCACCACCAGCCTGCCTAGCCCCCAAAGAGAGATTTTTGAATGGTAGCTTCCTGGTGGAGGCTGTGTTTATCCCAGACAGTCAAGCATGATAGTCACACATTAATCTATATGCTCACAACCCCAGGGGTGTATGTGTGAGGGTGTGTGTCACACAGGTATCATGTACAGCATTGAACACAAAATGGGGACATGCAGAGTACAGAGTTGGGAGATCTAAATTGACCTAGAATGTCCGAGGTCTCCCCCTCAGAGCTCTGTCTGCGCTCAGAAAGTAAGATAGGGACAAAGAACAGAAATTTGAAGACAGAAAAGGGAGAAGTGGACTATGGGGAAAATACTGAATTGCACCTTAGAGAGGCCCAGTGACCCAGGGAGAGAGGCTCTCTCTCAGGTCATTTTCTCACCTTCTAAATTGAGTTAGTTGATCCCTTCCAGCTTTGGCACTCTCTTCTTCAGGGGATAAGGGAAGCACGAGAGACTTCCACAGGAGTCAGAAATGGGGGACAGAAACCACAGCTCCGGGTCAGGTCTCCAGATATGCATCCTTTCATCAAACACACACCAAATTGTCCGCAGTGTGCTAACTATTCAAGACCCGAGAGAAAGCTGGACGGATGAACCAGACAGAATTTGGAACCTGAGGAGAGGTGGTCTTTAGCAATTCCTTGCTGAAATTGGCTAGATCTAGAATGTATAACAAACTACAACTAATCTCAGGACTGCATCTAACTTAACAACACATTTGACCTTTGAGCCCTTCTGTGAGTGGCTCACCATGTGTGACAGGCACAGTAAGACATACCCATACCAAGCCTGAATCCACCAGTAGACACTGGGGTGGGAGTGAGTTCTAGTTACTTTATGTGGACTGGGAACTAATCTGTATTTCTTCCCAAGAACTCACCCTCAGGATGACCCAAGGGGACTTTTTGTACTTTTTCTCAGGGAATGGAATACACTGTGAGCTACTGGGTGACTCTTGTGTGTGTGTGTGTGTGTGTGTGTGTGTGTGTGTGTGTATATATATATATATATCTTTAATCATTTACGTTTATAACTTGAAACCCTAGAATTACAAACAAGTATTGGATTTTCCTTATTTCAAAGACATTCTTCACAAAAACAATTCCCTTTGAGACACATTTAGTAAAGGAAAAGACTTTTGTGTTCTAAAAGAAATCAGAATACTGAACATATTTAAAAAGACGTGAGGACCTCTTCTCTACCAGGGGCAGAAGTTCTCCCCACACGGCTGTCTGAGAGACCCCACAACACACAGAGAGAATTACATTCATACCACATTACAACAAACAGACCCTTTGTTCATTTGCCAACATGCAAGTGGCCACTGGTCAGTCTAGGTCCATCCAAAGGGAGGCTTTAGCAGTGAGCATCTAAGTTGATCTAGAAGTCAAATTCTGCCATAGTCAAGTGGTTTGCACGGGAAAGGAGGCAGAAGATGTCAGAAATGCCTCCATGGCACTGAGTAAAAAGCACTATGGGGTCGTTGCCATAGTTACTGTGGGTCCTTTGGGAATAACTTAACCTCTCTGAGCCTCAGTTTCTTCATGCATCAACAAAGGGCTTTTAACTCACAAGGTAATTCTGAGAATTTCTGAGAATAGGAGGGTCTCTCTCTCTCTCTCTCTCTCTCTCTCTCTCTCTCACACACACACACACACACACACATTGACATGTAGTGGAAAATCTCTTTGCTGTTACCTCCCCAGGGCCGGCTTTGTGTTATAACCTAAGATAGTGGTGTGCCCAAGGATTGTCAATGCTGGTTGATAAATGACAGAGCCAAGCCACGAACTACAACTGTAGCTAGAATCAAACCTGGTTTCTCTGTCCTGGCTTCAGCCTGCCAGGCAATCTTGGTGTCTCTTTAGGTGAAATATTTCAATAATCAACGGGGGGGGGTGTGTTGCAAACAGTAACAAGAGCTGTGAGGGCTGAACCTCTCTAAGTATTAGCCCCTCAAAAGTCCTAATGTGTTCTCCATCACCCCATTCCTAAAGTAGAGTCTGCTGGAGGTGATGGGGTGAGGGTTGGGGGTGCAGACCTGACTACAGTTGTGAGGTACTCCTAATATCTCTCAGCCTTCCAGAAACTCCGGAGTTATGATCACCACCACCATCACCATGGTTAATCAGTTTTACAACCTTACACAAGAGTGAACAAGAGTTGTTTTAAACTCCATGTTCATTAAAATGACAAAGGTTAGAGACAAATAAGCCAAATAATGCTAAGTAGTGAGGGCCATGCGGTGCTTCTGGAGGAGGGCATGTAAACGGGTGCAACTCACTATAGAAACATGTGTGGTAGCATGGCAGGACATGCCTGTAATCCAGCACTTGGGAGGCTGAGTTTAAATTACTCTAATTGCAATTCTGGAAAAATTCAAATTCTTCAGTCACACCTAATCACATTCTCACGTGCCCCTAAAACCATATTGGACAGCACCCACATAGAATATTCTATCCAACCAGACATAGTGGTGCACACCTTTAATCTCAGCAAAGCAGAGGCAGGTGGATCTCTGTGAATTCAAGGTCAGCCTGGTCTATACAAAGAATTCCAGAACAGCCAGAGCTACACAGTGAAACCCTGTCTAAATCAATAAATAAATTTCAGGAGCACTTTTTTTTTTTTTTTTTGCTTTTTGTTTCTTTGTTTATTGTTTTTGAGACAGGGTTTCTCTGTGTAACAGCCCTGGCTGTCCTGGAACTCACTCTGTACAAAGACCAGGCTTCCCTCGAGCTCACAGAGATCCACCTGCTCTGCCCACTGAGTGCTGGGATCACCGCTGCCTGACCAGCAGCACTTTTTACAACAGCCCAAAACTATAAACTCATCTGCTTGCCCGTCAGTAATGGAATGGCGAGTTGTGGCTTATCAAACACTCTAAAGTAGTTTGAATGAACTGCCTGTCAACATGCAGCGATATGGATAAACCTTGCAAACCAAAGTCAGGCACATAATGCATACAGGCAATTTCATCTCGGCCACGTTCTCCAACGAGCGAAACTACTCTACAGCGCCTCAAGTCCGGACTCAGGGAGGCTGTAGTCACCTTGGTCGGGATTTGAGAGCACTGGCCGCGTTAGTTCTCCGCCTGGGTGTTAGCAGTTTACTGTATCTTTTTCTTTATAACGCCTTCTCCTGTATGCTTCTTCCTGTTTTCACAATGCTCCTTCAGAAAACATCGCTGCTATTTATCTGGTAGCTACTACAGTCCAGGTAGGGAAAGCATTCCTTCAACACATCTAACGTGCTTTTGAGGTCACAGCGTTCTCAGGGATGCCTCTCCAGCACAGCCTGCCCTCCCAGTGGAGGACGCGTGGCACCGCACTCCGGATTCCTACCTCTGCACGGTGCTGGCCTGGCTCCTCTCCCAGGTGGTAGCGGCCAGGTTGGCTGGTCCTTCCAGTCCCGGCGCTGCCTCGGTCAGGCCCTCGGAGCTCGTTGGTGCTCTCCCCACGCAGCCTGCGACCGTCCAGTGACCGTTCAAGCATCTGCGGCTGGGGGACCCGATGATCCAGCCTCTCCCGTACAGAGCCGGGCAGAGGCGGGACATGAACGGTGTCCACTCACACTACGTCCTTCCAGGGTCCTAGAGTTGGGAGCGGGTGGCCAGGAAGTCCCCTCTGAGACTCTGAACCCTGAAGCCATAGACAAGTAGGCAGACTCCGGCCTCGAACCTTCCCGCCTCTGCAGGCGGTTCTCCACCGAAGCGACCGCCCCCCAGCCCCACCCTACGGAGCTGCGCGTGGCCACAGACAGGTTTGTCTTTTGGTCCGTAAGCAACAACAGCGGGCCCGGGCTTCTCTACAGGACCCATTTCTGCTGTAGTGATGGGCTAAGAGTCCTTTCGTCTGGGTCTTACCCCCTTGTCCGCCCCCCACCCCCACCCCGTCAGATTCTTTGTTAAGAATTAGGGATAGTTCCGCCCTCAATGGGCTTACCCGAGATGGCACAGCTGGGGGTATGAGCTAGCTAAGTGGAATCCTGCACTCTGGAAGCCTAGTTCTCAGCCTGCACAGCTGCAAGCCCTTGCCTCGGTACAGGTTTGAACTAAGTAAGCCGCCTTTATTTCTGGACCATCTCTTTAATTTTTCAAAGCCAAGGTGATCCGTACCTGAGTGTTTATGGCCATTCGCTGATTTGTGCATTCCTATTTGTGCGCTTTATTGTAGAGTCTAAAAAAGAAACTGGGGACTGGAGAGATGGCTCAGAGGTTAAGACTGCTCTTTCATTGGTCCCAAATTCAATTCCCAGCAACCACATGGTGGCTCACAACCATCTATAATGAGAACTGACTAACTTGCAGGAAGAACCCTGTATACATAACAATAAATAAAACTTTTAAAAAAGCAAAAAGAAACTGAGAGGTTCATTCAGGGAAGAAACTGAGGTTCAATGTGCCCCTAGCGTGCTCCAGGTGGGTACTGCTTGTAGTGGTCGGCTTTGAGATTAGAATTAGAGACCGCTTCTTCAGGAACCTGATCTGACTGGCCAGTAAGAACCAATTCTTTCTCCCACCCCTGCCTACTCACGTCCTAAGTCTGGTGTGGTATAAGTCACTGTGAAGAGTGTTTATGCTGTGTAAGCGCTCTCTCTCTTTCTTTCTCTCTCTCTCTCTCTCTCTCTCTCTCTCTCTCTCTGTGTGTGTGTGTGTGTGTGTGTGAGAGAGAGAGAGAGAGAGAGAGAGAGAGAGAGAGAGAGAGAGAGATATTCCTCTAGGCTTGTAGAAGTCTTGTGGGGCAGTAGCTTTAGAAAGATCTTCTCTGCCCTCCATCTCCCCTACCCCCCCAACACACACACACACACACACACACACACACACACACACACACACACACTCAGGGGACTGAATGATGCTACATTGGTCAAAGGTTTTCACTATCTGATGTCCCTGGCTCTGGAACCCCAGCAATGACGGGAAATCCTTTAACAAAGTAGTGGGAGCTATTTATATTTGAAGTATACAGGCTCCCAGAGTGGGGCAGGGGGCTGGAAGGGGCTGGTCCAGTCTAGTTTTAATTATCTTAAGACACGCAAAGTAAACCACAAGGAAGTCAGTACATAGGCCCAGCTGTGTTTTCTTTTTGAGGACCACATTCCTCTTCTAGAACCTAAGAGGATGCAGATTCAAGGAAGACTGACTGGACAGGAGGAAGCCGGCAGGGAAGGTGAGGGTCAGGTGGGAGCATTGAGAATCCACAGCCCAGCAGGATGCAGGAGTGTGTGTGTGTGTGTGTGTGTGTGTGTGTGCGCGTGCGTGTGTGTGTGTGTGTGTGTGCGTGCGCGTGTGTGTGTGTGTGTGTGTGTAGCTCTCTAGGCAATTCCAGTGGAGCAAGGATGCTGCTCCTAGAGACTTCAGCTCCTCCAGCACAGGCTCCATCCTGGGAGTGAGCAGGCTGAACCTGGCTCATCTCTAGCATCATCTAGTGACTGCAGGGAATCCCATTACTTCCCAGCCCTCACTTTTCCTTATTTCCAAGTCCTGCCCTAACCTCAGACTGTGCGGTGTCAAGGCCATCACCAAGTTCCAAGCCTCCTTGCCTACATCTGAGCTGTAGGGGCCAGTGTGATATCTGAGGAGAGAGGGACTCCCTAGCAGCACAGTGCCTAAAAGTACAGAAAGCAGACCCTGGTTCCAGTATTTCAGGATGAGCTGCCCGGTGTCCTGCCCAGGCACAGGTAAGCCAAGAACGCCCCTCCCCCCATTTCCCACACAGCCAAAACCAAGGTCGCAGCTTGACTCCACCTGGGAGGGTCACCTGCGTGACTGTTGAGCACCAAAGGAGCTGATGAAGGAGTCTATCTACGGAACTCTCATAGCCCATAAATGTCTTGCGGTCATCTCTGCCTCAGAGATGCCAGTTTGACCCTCCATGACCTTCCATGGAAGGAGAGAGACAAAAATGTCCTCACACCACACAACGTTTTGATACTGGAAAGTACCTAAGTCTCTGGTGGCACAGATGGGGGTGTGATCGCCTCTATTGAGGGGTTTAGGAAAATGTTTGACCTTGAAGCAGGAATTTACCAGAAAGATGAGGATGATGTCCCAGAGAAATGGAAGACATTGTGGTGCAGGGACTTTGTGTGTGAGAGGTCACCGTTGCTGGGGTGGTTTCTTTTTCACTTTTCCTAGTGAGGTATCAACTGAAAGGTGTCTTCCTGACTCTTCTATCAAATGACTTAAATTCTTAGCATTTTATTCTATTTACACTTTAAATTCTACCAACTATTTAAAAATAAAGCCAAAACGCACATAGGTTGTGGTCACGCCCCACCACCCAACTCAACATACCCAGAAGTGAATTCAGGAAATCTGTGAACACTGGTTTCCTACTATCTCCATTTCCAGCATCTAGAACAGTGCGAATAAATAGGTTCTAGATGTATACAGTAGAATGAATGAGTGAGTGAATGAATCAATGAATGAATCTTTTCCAGCTGGTGAGAAAATGAGACTTCCTCCTCCAGCCTACAGCTTAAGAAACTCGCGGCTAAATAAACCCAAGAGGACAGGGAGTTTGGTAAGAAGGTGGCTCACGGGGTGGCGGGAGGAAGGGTTCCAAAACACCGCAATGACTGAGGGTCTAGGAGTCTAGCCCACTAACTCGATCCCAGCTCTGGGGTCGTCCATCTACCAGAGAGCAAAGAGGAGCAGGGTCTTCCTCCTCCCTCCAATCCCTTCTACTGCCTCAGAGTTAGGCCCTTCGGGGATGGGGCCAAGTGCCTCCAGGGCGGTCAGAGGGTTTGGGGGCGCTCTCTGGCCTGCGTGCCTGTTTCCCTCCCCCTTTTCTCCTCCTTCCCCCCGCTCCTGCCCTTGGGTCTCTCTAGCTCCCCAGACTAGCGGCCTGGCAGCAACCTAACAGCCCCCACCCCCTCCAGCAAGGGCGAAATTGCTAAACTTGTAGCAATAATGACCCTGTATTCAGACAGCCGACTCCCGCTGAACCTCTCCGCGCCCCGGCCCGCCCGGCCTAATCAGAGTGCCCCTCCCTGTTGCCCGCCCAGCCCCCGGCCCCCCGGCCGCCCCTTCCCCCCACACACACAAAAAAACGGGGAACAAAACCCCCCGCGCATTTCTCCGTCCCTCTGTTGAGCAGACTGCTGCACAAAGCCCCCGCTCTGAGAAGCAATGGGGAGCTCGGGGGGGACGTCAATCCGACGCGCTGGGGTTTTTGTTCGCACAGGGGACCTCGCCTTCCTACCACACCTTTTGTTCGGGACTCCAATAAAAAGCCATTCTTTCCGCACCTTCCCGGCCCGGAGCCGCCTTTCAGCCAGGCCCGGCCCCACAATGGCGCGGCGCTCAGAGGCCTCCCCATTCACCCGCCTTGGCACGCTCACAATCGGCCGTGTGGCAGCACAGGCCTCGCACAGGCATTCTCCGCAAGTGACAAGGAGCCGCATAAAGCCGCGGCCGCCGGGGGAGAAGGGAGGGCGGCCGAGGGGGAGAGCTCGGCCCCGGCGGGGCGCAATGCAGCGCCCCCGGGCGCGCTGGAAGGCCTGGTGGTGGCCGAGAAAGGAGCCACCCAAGGCTGAACCTGGAGGCGAGCTTTTCGTCTTAGAGACCCTCGAAGTGGGGCAGAGTCTCAGTTTGACCGAGGCAGGTCCCCGCACCAACTCAGTGCATCTGGATAAAATGTAGCGGTGGGTGGGGGATTACAAAGTCTTGGACCTCAGAAGACCCAGAGCCTCCCTCCAGCCTGTTCGGCCCACAACACTAAAGAGAAATTAATGAACGAAGCGGTGAAGAGACCAAACTTGCAGCCTGGGCCTTGGCTCAGGAGCACCAGGCCGAGATGCCCAGGGTGCTTTTCCTCACTTCCCGCCCTGCTTAAGTGGGGGGGGGTCCCCAGTCTTTGGGGCTAAACAAGTCTGCAGCAAGTCAAACAGTTCAGAAATATTGCACCTTCTTTATTGACTCCTGTAGTGTATGACAGCGGGTGTGTACACGGCGTGTGGATATAGTTATATAGAGAGATAATGTGCTGAATACAGGATACAAAACAGAAAGGAAACCAACCTGGGACACCTAAGCTGGGCCGCCAGGTCCTGGATTTGCTCAGCTGCCTCCCTTCCCCCAACTTTCGCTCTCACTGGGGTGGTGGTCTCCAAGAAGAGTCCCCTGACAATCCAGAGATGCGGGCGGAGTCTGTCTCAGAAGAGAGGCAGCTGGAAAACGAAAATCCACTGTGTTGTGGCGCTCCAGGCTAGAAAAAGGGACTGCGAATCGGTGGAATTTCTCAAGCCACTACCCCATTTTCCTCTCCTTCAGACTATTTTTCTTTTTCTTTTCTTTTCTTTTCCTTCCTTTATTTCCCTGTTTGGTCCGGTTCCCCCACCGTACTTCGAGAACGCCAAGTGTAGGCCTAAGGAGAAAAGCCCTCCTCTGGAGAGCAAGTGACAGTCGGAGTTCCAGCCTCCCGCACTCCCCGCAGAGCCAGGGTGGGGGCCAACCTCTTCACTGGAGCCTGGTCCGTGTTTCTGTCTCAGACAGTCTTGACGACTGGATCAGGGCATCCGTTTCTCCGCTGAGCCCCAGACCTAGAGTGTGCTGCGACTCTGGCCCCTTGGGGAGCGGTATGTCTGTATTTTATTTTAACGAGGGGACCTGGCCCTTGGGTCCGGCCTTTCTCGTGTCTCATTCCCGAGGCGCCAAGCTGCGGTAGGACGCCCGCCGCGTATCCAGCCCTGTCCTTACCAAGCCCTGATGCCCTGCAAGGTCCCCTGTGCGCACGCCGGCCCGGCTGCGGCGCCCTGGTGCAAGGGTTGAGCGCCGCCACCACTGCCAAAGCCTCCCAGGTTGCTCACGTTCACAAAGGATCCGCCTCCGGTGGCGCTGCAGGCGGGCTGCATGGCGGTGGTCGCTGCCGAGGCCCCGCCGCCGCCACCGCCTGTCGGGTAGGCGCAGCCGTAGCTGCCGCTGTAGGCCGCAGCTGCGGCTGCTGCTGCAGCCGCTGCTGCTGCGGCGGCGGCCGAGTTCCCATAGCCGTAGGCGGGGAAGCTGTTGTAGGAATAGGCGCCGGCGCCCACGCTGTAGGGCGAGCCATAGGCCTGCGCGCTGGGCGTGACGCACGGCTTGCCGTCCCGCACCAGCACCGGCACTGCCACGCGGCGAGGTGGCGGCGGCGGCGCGTGCGTCCCCAGCTCCAGGGACTTGTCCTGCCGTTGTCTCTTGCACTTGTACCTGCGATTCTGGAACCAGATTTTCACCTGCGTGGACGTGAGCTTCAGACTGCTGGCGAGGTGCTCGCGCTCGGGCGCCGACAGGTACCGCTGCTGCTTGAACCTGCGCTCCAGCTCGAAGACCTGAGCTTGCGAGAAGAGCACCCGCGGCTTCCGGCGGCTGCGCGGCTTCGGCCTCTCGCCGTCCTCATTCGCCTTACAGTCTGCCGTCGCTTCTAGAGACTTCTTCAGCTGGCAGCTTTCTGCGTAGAGAAGAAAGACCTTAGCCCCGTTCTGGCTCCCTGTATAGCACCCCCACGCCCCGGCAGCACAGAGCACTTAGATCTGGGGAAAGCTCATGGTTTCTGGTACTCAAGGGCCCTGTGTCAGACCGAGCACCTTCCCGGGAGGAGGCACGTTTGGTGGGGAGTAGTTAGCTTGCATTTATTAGAACTTGAGTATCTACGAGAAAAGAGATTAAGTGTGCGGCTCGACGCGCTAATGACTATTTTCAAGATGAAAGCTTGCGTCTGCATTAACAACAGTATTTGCAAACTCGTTTGCTTACCACTCACCAAGGATACCTGAAGGTGTGAAACGTGTTGGTATTGGGGACAGGCAGCCGGGTTGTACGGGTTGATTGCGGAATTTTTTTTTCTGCTCGGAAATATTTTAAGTGTAAGGCGCACCTCAAGAACTGATTTTTTTCTTATCAAAACTACTGCGTGTAACAATATTTGTATATTACCTTACATAGGAAAAAAAGTTGGATGGACCGATTTAGACAGTTTTGTGTCTGTTTTTAGGCCTGGAGAACAGACAGAGTAAAAACCTTGGTCTCGGCCACATCAAATCTCCACTTGGAGAAGAGATTCTTTGATTCTGTCTTCCTTTCAGACATTTCCTGCGGGGCTATCAGTTATCCGATTTTCCTACCACCTCTGGTCTGTTAAGCGTCCAGAACCCCCAGCTAATTTCTTTACTTTATCCCATCCTATTGGCTTGCAGCCTGAGACACAAAGCTAACGCTAGAATTTTTTTTTAAGGCCTTCACCTCGAGGGTGTGAGTGGTGCGGCCATCTGGAGTGGGTCGTGCGCCCACACACCGACCGTCCCCTCTCCTTCGCAGAGTGCTAGCTCCAAGCTCAGAAGTAAGGTAAAGTCCATCAAAGTTCCTTGTCTGCAAGGACGCTAAATACACAACCTGCTGGCACTGTCTTTTCCAGAAAGCGGGGGTGGACTGCCCAGCCTCATTCTGGAACTCAACACACATTAGGCAGAAAAATGGCCAAGACTACTGACTCCTTTTTGAGAAGAGGGGTGTTCGAGAACACACACACACACACACACACACACACACACACACACACACACACACACGCACGCACTACGATGTTAGGACCCAACCACCGGGTCCCTGTCACTGCTCGCTTATCTGAACCAGGGCTGTAAAAACCACTTTCCTTTCCCTCAGAGGCTGCTGCCGCTCTCTGCTCTGCAGAAGAGTGGTCACCAGGACCACCACTTCCCCCTCCCCCCCAGCTGCATCTCAGGTACCTGAGTTTTGCAGAGCTGTCCTCGAACCTGGCTAGGCATGACTCTAGCCAAAAGTGAAAGGGGCGGGTGGCCATGCTGGCACGGTTTGTGGGTTGTTTATGGGCGCTGAGCCATTGCCCCAGGTGTAGGAACGCATTTCCTTTCCCCCTCTACTCACTTTGGCTCCGTTCTCTCACAACCTCCTCTTCTTGTTCCTTGGGCCTGCTGCAGGAGTCTCGAAGGACTGTATGGACATAGCTTTGCGGACAGAGAGCTGAATCTCCGTGGCCTTCGGCAGCAGCTAGTGAGTTCAAATAGGACAGTTTCTCTCCCTCTTCTTCCTCGTCCTCCTCCCCTGCATCAGAAAACTGTGTCCCGTCAGTCGCAGCCAGCATGCAGGGAGCCGAGTGGAAGTGCTGCTCCAGCTCCGCCTGCAAGTGAGCTCCGTGGAAGTGCTGCTGCTGCTCCAGATTCAAAATGTCTTTGACTGAGAAAGGGGTGGAGGTGACCGGGCTTGGTAACATCATCAGGGCCACTTAATTGTCCAGTCCAAATACTCAATAAATCCCGGCGGGGGCGGGGAGGCAGAGCGGCGGCTCCAGCTCTTCCTCTGGACTCCGCGGTGCAGCGGAGTCGAGCTTTTGACAGACGCGGTCCTGCTCCAGTCTAAATCGCCTCCATTGGCCGGGACCTGGGGGTCTGGGTTTTGTTACAGCCACTGCAAGGACTGGGGCCGGGGCTGTGAAGCCTCTGTCCGGGGGCCCTGCGTCACGTCGAGAGGCGGGGTCGGCATCCTGGCCTCCTTCCTAATTGGTTCTGGCATTTGTGAGCCACGCCCTCCGCGTCCACCCAGTGGGATGTTGCTGCGCTACCAGAAATAGACAGGGACTAGAATAGGGTCTTGAGGTCCAAGTCGCTGTGGGAGAGCTGCATTGAACCGGGTGTCCGAATCATCGATTCCCGTTCCACCTAGCCGCATCTTCCCGACCAGGGGCAATTTTGAGAGGCTCACTGTCCGTGATCCAACAAAGTCCTAGAAGGATGGCACAGACTGGCTTTTCCAGCTGCTTCGGGGCAGGAAGACTTCCTGGCCAGTAAACAGCGGACGGTGGATTCCTCAGCAGACGAATGCTGTATCTGTGGAAATATGAGCGACGTGTCAAATCCCACCTTGTCTTTACTGTAGCTGTTCTCACCACGTGGAGTGCCTTTTCCATCCTCAGTTCCACGAATGGAAAACTGTTCTCCGAGGCTCTACTCAAATACCACGTCTTCCAAGGAATCGCTGCCAGATCGCCTAGCCCGGAAGTCCTCTTCCTCTGAATTTGCTCCGTTAGTAATGTCACTTGTCACTCCCCCCACCTAGTGCTATGTGTGGCAGGCTGTGTGTGTCCACCTGGTTGTCAAGTTAGATTGAAAGTCCCTGAGGGCAGGGTCGTATTTGCCCTTGCGGCCTTTGCAGTGGCTGCAGACAACAGGTATCTGAAAGACATATGAAGTACTTTGGTGCCTGCTGTTCTTGCTTCGAATCCTGGCCTGAGTCAATATTTGGTCTTCGACATTCTCAGTTTCCTCGTCTATATGAAGGAGCCGAATTCCCTCTTTTAGGTAATTGCTCTAGGTAAATAGGACTAACCAGGCCGGAAGCATAATGCAGGTCTAGGAATGCTAAGGGCTCAAAACGTGTAACTATCCTTTTTCTGCCTCAGAGGTCAGAACAGTCGTTGACATTGATTCTGACCTGGCTGGAGTACCACCTCACACACTGGGTGACTTTATGAGAGCAGAGGTTGTGAGAGCAAATTCTGGTCTCAGAAGGGAGGTAGCCCAGCTGTGGGGGCAGCTCTTTCCTAGTCTGAAGTCTCGACCCTGAGTATAGAGAGGCCTCAACTTTGAGAATTATTTACCTGTTGGCTTTCTGGCGCGTTTCTGAGACAGCGGTTGCATTCCGCGGGGAGAATATATGTAATCTCAGACTCTGAAAACTGCCTGGTGGGGACCACCTTCTGGCATTCACCTGCCTATAAGCTTAACCTTTTATAAGCGGCCCCTATTGTGAAGCTAACAACAAATCGCGTGGGCAGCACGCCTGGAAGTAACAAATGAGGAGTGGTTCTGGTTTCACCGCGGGGGTTCCTCACCAGACCGCCCCTGGCTTTTGTTTGTTTCCTCCCTTCCCCTCCCTCCCCAAGTAGAACACAGTTGGGAGAGACTGGCCTCAATTGGAAAGGGCGGCTGGAAGGCACAGGGACTGAGGATAACGCCCAGGGAAACGAGTAGACGCGGCACGAAAAGGGATTATATGGAGGGTGGCCTTGCGGAACCCAGGGACAGCCGAAGGAGAGGTTGTCCAAGGCCCTGAAGAAAGGGTTGGGAGGAGAGGGAGGCGGGGCTCTTGGGGGAGAGCGGAAATGCTGCGCCCGGGGCCACCGGGGAAGCTGGGACGAAGCTCCCTCCACGTGCCCTGGGGAGATGGAGAATGATCGTCTGTGGGTAGGCCCTCGAAACCATTCCTAGGTCGCTGGAGCCTTTTCGCTTTTAAGACCCGAGCCTCAGGCGGGGACCGCGGTCGCTACAAAAGGCGAGTCTGCGGAAGGAAGAATGCGCCTGGTTTTGCGGTGGATTCCAAGCGAGCGTGGTGGGGTGAGTGCGTGGCACTGCAGGGTCGGGGACTTTGAGCCTCCGAGCTGGCAGAGAGAGGACCAGAAGGAAACCGCGCTCCTGTCTCAGTCCCCAAGCCCTGCCGCAGGGCAAAACCGTCGCGGAGAAATTCTTGTTCCCTTCTGATCTCCATTTTTTTTTTTAAGTTTTCAGGTGATTTCAGGATTTGAACAAAAAAGATGAAAGCTATTTGCTTCTATGGGAAGCGCGTTTCCCCCCTTGCTTGGTTTCTTGCTTCCTATCGCTGCTTCGCCCTCACCTAAACCTTGGCCCAGAAACGGGTCTTAGAACCATGACTGAGTGAAACCCCCAGTCCAACAAGGCCAGGAACTCAGTGGCACACCCTCACACCTGCTGCAGCCGGGTAGGCCCACTCAGGCCTCTTCTCTCTGCCCCCCACCTGCAGAGCACGTGGCGGGGTCTACTCCAAATCCCGCGGCCACCACTACCTGGTCAGGTATCCTCAAAACACACCTGGACGGCTCTCTCTTGAGGACCCTGGCCAAGTTGCTCCACAGCAGGCTGGGACCGGACTCCATCTGGGAGGACTCGGTGGGGAGCCTGGTGAACGTGCCAGCTTGTGGCTTCTATGGCCTAACCTGCTCTCCCCTCCCTAACCTGGGACACCGCCGATTTCGACTTTCACCCACCACCTTGACTTTTAGGATTGGTCTTTGATTTTTGTCTAGAGCAGGGGTTCTGGTCATCTCCAGCTTCCCTTTCCAAATTGTTTAGTCTTGTCTTATACTGGTTTCGAAGTAGCAGGATCCCAGCCAGGCCAATCGCATTCAGGTGGCCTCTCTTTCCCGCTCGGCAACCGGCACCCGAAAGGACTTTGGATCTGTGGACTGCCAGGTGTGCGCCGCTGTAGGGCAGGAAAACTCCGGTGCTGGAGCCCGCTTCCTTCCCCCATCCCCCGGCCCTGCTGCTGTTTATCGGGGTACAGAATCTAGTTCTACTCGGTATCCAGTTACTAGTGCGTTCGGGGGCATTTGCATTCTCTTGTCTGAAAAGATCTTAATCTTAGATTCGTGCTCAGTTAACAATAGGTTTTCGTAACAGACAGTTTCGCCAGCTACTGTCAGATAAAGTAAATATGAGGTGCGCAGTTTGGCTTAGTTTTAGTCCTAAGTGTCTGCCTGGGTTCACCTCCATCACCTAGTACACATCACAAGCCCCTCCCATCGGATATTTGATTACAGATCTTGCTGAAGTGGTGGCAAATTCCCTGGGGGTTGCTTTATAGACGTGTATATATAATAAATAAAATTATAGCTGTTGAAGAGCCTTGTGTTAACCATTACAGTAATTGCATTACCGAGGGAAAAATGTGGTAATTTTTGAAAGCTTTGTGTTAACAGTCGCTCGTTTCCTCCACATATAAAACAGGCAGATAGGCAACAGTTTTTGTACCATTTCACATAATTTGTCTCGTTGCACAAACAGCTATTTAATTATGGAATCAGGGCCCCGTTTTTAAAATTTTAATGTAGCACTACAGTGATTTTCTATTCAACTATGAAAATATAAACTGTAACCTCAACTGGCCTGATACATGAAATTTTAGGTGAGTTTTTAATCTACTTGAAGGCTGTACTAGAAATTGCTTTTTAATGACTCGCACACACAAAGAAAGAACCGAAGTGAGGAAGGGCTTCGTTTTCAGCAGTGACGCTAAGTGGAATGCCATTGACTTGTTGGCAGCAGTGGTGTGCTAGATCTGGGTTTTGATCCTTTAGAGACGTAGAAAACTGTCCCAAACTCCCGAGCAGACCGGTGTTAACTACATTTTAATGCTAAAAAGGGTGAATGCATTCCCTGACTTGAGTTATAAATCTGCTCCCTAACGGCTGAGCCAGCGTTTGTATAATTTTAAGGAGATGCGTTGCTTGGTTCTAGAAAGCGTTAAATGTATCTAATTTCTTGAGTGTGTGTTTTCATGGTGAACTAATGTTGTGTGAGGAATTTTTAAGTGGGCTGTGAGCACAGAGCTTGTTTTGCACGTGTGGGCAATTTTTCTAGATTTTGTTTGGAATTAATTTTCTAAACAGATCATCATTTCTCTTCCCTGAGAGAAAAATCAGTCCAAATCCAGCAAATTGTGTGGTCTGTGGTATAAATTACAGGCCATCTCTTAGAGTTTCGCTTTCTCAGGGCAAGGAGTTCTCATATCTTCTCAGATCTGACCCACCAACACTTTAAAAGATAAAAATGTAAATTGAGATTTCCTCACCAAAACCAGTTCCTTTACGGCCAGTACGACCCTGGAGTCAGAGGGCTATCTTCGTGGAAAGAAACTCAATATTTCTTCTAACAAAAATGCCTAAAACAAAGGGCGCTTTACGCGGTTATTTGTATTGATGTGTGTGCTATTTGCAAATGCAATGAGCAGTTTTAACTAGAGGATTTAACTGGAATGCGGAATGCATTCCGTAGGGTTTTTTTTTTTAACTTCCTGTAGCTAAATTTTAACGTCTTCTGAATTTTAACCTTCCAAAATACAATCTGACTTCAGAAAGTCTTTTTAAGTCTTTGGCGAATTAATTCACTCAAGCTAGAGCAACTGCCTTGCCGGTTCTCGCGGTTCGCTGAGCAGACGAGTAGGAAGAGCCCGAGAAGTGGCACTCCGCCTTAGGAGCAGCAGATTGTTCTCGTCTCTTCCTCAAACTATCCTCTCCGTATTGCCTACTCTCAACCGCAAACCTACTTCTACGGATCTTGGCCTCCTGGAGTTACCTAAAAACTTGCTTCCCAGTCAGCCTCTCTGGAGTCACTTAGGGAGAATAACTTCAAACCATTCGAGGAAGAAAAATACCTTTCACATTTGCTAGAAAGTGTTGCTGGTTTAAATCTCTCATGTGTGTTTTCATTTGGTTCTGTCTGCGTGGGGCCCGGAGGTCCGACTCTGGTCCGCACTTGGGGGGCGGGCAACGATTCCCTAGACACTCTTGTCTGTCACCCAAGGAAAGTCTCTGGACACCCTGGCCCTGGGGCTCACGGCTCCGCTCCCCAAGGCAGTCCAGGTTTTCTCCTCAGTGCACTGGGTTGGGCGGTGCGTGGGGCAGTGAAATGTGGGCTTTACCCGGAATTGGATAGAAATAGGAGGTGGACAGCGTCGAGGCCTCAGATGGGCGTAGTGACCAGTGGAGGTTCACAGACATAAGATTAGAGGCGTGGTGCACCCCAGAAGCCAGATTCAGGCTACAACCCCAGGCCTAACTGGACGCCGCATCCTCGCCCACGCCGAGATTTCGGGTCAAGGTCAAGGACTTGGGGGTTTCAGGCTGCGGTCCTGAAGGTGATGGGGCCTTACTCGGTCCTGCTTGCGGGACGGCTCTGCCTCTCTAAGCTCTTGCGCTGTTTCAGCAAACTGCTGGCTTTCGCCGGTGCGCCTCTCTCCAGCTTTGTGACCCCAACAAACCAGAGCCTTAAAGACCTCTGCTCAGGCGTTGTCTTTGTCCTTGAGCCTGCCTCTAGGATCTCAGTCCTCCCCACGCCAGAGAAGAGGATCTTCTCACCGGTTCAGGCATGCCGAGGTCCCCCGGAACTCCAGGGTCTAGGACTGTAGAATCCCAGGACCTTTTCTCCTGGCAGCCTTCACCGCAGCCACCCTTCCCTCCCCGCTGGAGACCACACTTTCCCCACCACCTTATCCCTTTTTTTCTCTGCGTCCTTTTCCTTCTTCACTCGCCCTTTTCCTCTCCACCCTACTGCCACTTCCTTTCTCCCACATTTTCTCCCCCACACATCTATCTTCCAGTTTCCTTTAAAATTCTGCCTCTACTCCTTCCCATCCGTTGGTTTCCCGGTTTCTCACCTCCTCCCTTTTTTTTTATTTCATACTCTCCCAGCCTTGCTTGGAAGCTGTTAGTTTTGTTTTTGTTTTAAAAATCTTGGTTCCCACCGATGTTTGATTAAAAAAAAAAAAGCTAGGCTTCAAATCAGTGCTGCTCAAGTGAGATCGACTAAGTTGAGCAAAGCTCCATTCATGAGCTGTTTCCCAAATCCCAGTTCTGTGCCCGGGCCTGCTCAGGAAAATGCCCAAGCATCTTTGGTCAAATGAAAGGGATCCTATTCCCTGCCCTGCTCCATCTCCTAAGCTGTCTCTCACATCCCACCCCCACCCTTACCCCCCAGCAGCGGTGTGTGTCGGGGGTGGGGTGGGGTGGGGTGGTGTGTGGTGTGTAGACTCCAGGTGGCAGGCTTCCCTCCTTGTGGAAATCCCCTCCAGGCTGATCCCGAGGAGCCTGCACTTCCTTCTATTGTGACTGTCTAGAGAAGCCCTGCTGGGGTGAGCCTGAGGCCCCCACTTCAGGCATCCCTTTAAGAGTAGATGGGGTCTCCCAGACAAGGACTATGGCTCCCCACCTCACACAGGTAAAGTAGATAGGAACCCCCCTTTCCTGAAAGCACCATTTATATGCTGGGGGTTGTTCAGCCTTGAGATCATCCCAGCTTGAAGATGCACCCAGGACCACTTGAATTTCTGGGGCCAAATCTGGGAAAGAATAGTGGGTTCTTCATCGTCTCACTTCAGCTAGCCTTGTAAGGAACTCAGGTCCAATGTTCTATCCCTGTAGCCCTCCCCCCCCATCCTTCTAAGCTGCCTGTTATGGGGCCTGGGGAGCCACTAAGTCACTGGCCTCCTGAGGTATACTAGACTTCAGGATTTCTTCCTGTGTCTTTAACTGGTGTCTTTAACTGGATGGCAGACAGCTGGCCACCCTCCGATCCACCCACACCCTTTCACCTTCAATCTGCTACCGGGGGATGGATGGTAACTGTATCACTCTGAGAAACAGTTGGGTGCAGACCTGATTGTTTCTACCTACTTGTCTGCAAAGTGCTTTTTGCACTGGCATGATGTACCGTGGATCTATGCTGGGATGAAGGCACTTGGGGTTTTTCACGAATGTAGATCGTATTAAAGCCTTGCTCATGCGCAGTGAATGATCATTATTACACCGGCCAGCACTCCATCTGAGTTCTCCTCCCTCTTCTCCCCGACACCTAGCAATAATGAGAATTACTGGTAAATGACACGAGATCAAGAGATAAATGTTTACATGGTCCAAGGTGAAAACTAACCTCCATGACTGGATGTTCTACTTTCATAAGACAGTTTATGAGATCCTTACAATTAGTCGTGTTCAAAGGGGCCCTAGAAGGATCTGTGTGAGCTGTAGCCAGAGAAGAAGGAATAGATTTTATTGCTAGAATTGTAATGACACTGTGTGTGCATTCTTGAAAGTAATAAAACTACTTGAAACATTCTGCTCCACAGATCATGACCCTGCATTTGCATATATATATATATGTACATACATACATCCTGACAGTGAATGAACTTGTGTGGGCATAAATGTCTTGCAGCTCTCACAACTGACAAACCCACAAACACATGTGTGGCTGGATGTATACAGACTTCCTGAGCTTGCTTGTGCATAGGTGGGCCTTCATGATTTCCTGTACTGCATGGAGATTCCCCCAAAGAAGAGGCAGCTCTGTCCAAGGATGGGGTACAGGAAAACTTGGTTTTCTTTGAGTTATAGCCTTATCTTATACCTCTGCCCTGGACCAGAGCACTGCCCGTGGAGTCCACCAGATCTAGGTGTGGAATCGAACCCTGCCCATGTTATAGCTTTGTGACCTTAATCCAGTTTTCCAACCTCACCAAGCAGCAGCTTTCTCACTAGCTCAGAAGGTAATCATGGGGAGGCTGGAGACATGACTCAGCTGTTGAGAACCCTTGCTTCTCTTACAGAGGATCTGGGTTCAATTCCCAGCACCTACCTGGCAGCTCACAGCTGTGTGTAATTCCAGTTCCAGTGATGATCTGATGTCCTCTTCTGATCTCTGTGGCCGCCAGACACATGTGGTGCACATATATTCATGTCGACAAACACTCATAAAATAAAATATATACATTTTTAAAGAGAAGATAACAGTGGTGTGGACTTTATAGACCTGCAGTAAGGATTAAAGAAGTGATAAAAAGTGGGGGGGAGGGCTGAAAGGGGTGCAGCAGAGGCAGTGCCAGCAACTGATAGTGCCTTTAGTCCCAGCACCCCCAGAGGCCAGCCTGGTCTACAGAGAGAGTTCCAGGGCAGCCAAAACAAAACATCAAAATCAAAAAACAAAAACAAATAGACAAAACACCTTAGAGAACCTGCCAGTGTTTGGTGACATCCACACCTGTGGTCCCAGCACTGGGGGAGTAGAGGAGGACAGGGAATCAGGAGTTTCAATCCAGCCTCAATGACATAGTGAGTTCCAGGTCAGCCTGTCTCTAAAAGAAATACACAAACAATTTAGAGAAACACCACAAACTTTTTTTTTTTTTTTTTTTTTTTTTTTTTGTGGCAGTACCTGCCTGGGGACAGGCAGGGAGGTGAGGAATGGGTCCTGGTCTGAGCTTGGGGCAGGATTCCCAGAATTCCCAGGCCCTGTTTTCTGACCTGGGTGGTGGTGAAGGAGCAGGAGTTGTTCTCTTAATCTTTAGGAATAACCTGTGGAGTCACCATCAGCCTCGTCTTAGCTCCCACACACACTCCCCATTCTCACCCCACCCAGTCCCAGAAAACTCCAAACTTAACCAAGCTTCCTGCTCCCACGAATGCATCATTTTCAGCTGTTGTAAACACATCTCTAAAGTCTCATGTCATTGTTATCATGTTTAGATAAAGATCTGGCCAATTAGTGTCCTTACTGGAATGCAAATAAATCATCTGCCCTGGACCCACCCTGGAGGTGGGCATCTCCTTGATAACTTTTTTTTTCCTTCCCTCCTGGTTTTGGGCAAGAACACCTCATCCTGTGGTTTCTCCCCTGGATCCCAGGGGAGATCTGAGCCTGTTGATGAGGACCACCTCTGGGAACTGATAGCAAGAACAGAAATAATCCAGCTGACACCAACAGTATCAGCAGCCCCACCAGTGACCATATGGATAATAGCAGCTACTGTTTGGTCATGGCTTCCTACAAGTACCGTATGGCTCAGTGGTTAAGAGCCTTTCCCTTCTCTCCTTCCTCAGATGAGCTAGCAGACCCTGACTGAGCCACTTATGCGGGACTGGGAGAATGAAATAGTTCCTGGGTATTAATACTGTAGATGGGTACTATGCTGCTGTCTACCACCGTTGCTGTTTCTGCTTCTTCCAACAATTCTTGTCTTCTTCTAGGGATTCCTACTTAGCACTTCACAGCCCTCTCCTTCAAGCCTTCCCGTCTGCTTGGGTGGAGGTTCACAGCCTCCAAGAATGTGCTTGAGTGGTATGGTTGACTGCAGGCTGACTTCAAAATAAACAGCGCTTGGGATGAGGTGGACAGGTCCCCCTGAAGCCTCTTTTCTCCCCTCCCAGCCTTACCCCCCATCCCCAGCTACTTCCTTTTCACACTTATTTCCCCATCTCCTGGTACACGTCTGCCTTCCTCTTACCTACCACGGAGTTAATAGTAACCATCATAAGCTTCCTGTCAATGAACAAGGGTTTAGTAAAACATTCTTTTCCCATCAACATGACATACCTATAGATGAATATCATAGCCATCCCCTCTCCCGCATTTTAGAGCCGTCGAAATCCATGCCTGAAGATGTGAAGTCGATTGGCTAAGGTCAAGGGAATAGGCAACGGACTGCTGCAAGATTTTCCAGGTGTAAACTGCTCCAAATCTTGGTGAACTGGAAAAAGATCTTGCACTATCCTGGACTCCAGTAGCCTGGTTAACCAGCCATCCTGCTCTGGGAGACCTTCCCCACGTTGGGGGGACCCTGGACTTGGTTTGTGATCTAGAGGCCCCTTCCTGCGGGACTACTCTCCAGCGCCCAGGCTACTGCCTGGCTGCCTGGGCCTCGAAGGCAACGAAAGCTGCAAGTCTGTGTCCCTGGGAACAGGATGGAGGGTTTTCTGAGCTCCCTTCTTTCCTGGCTGGACCCCTAGGCTGCTCTGCTCATGCTCCATTCATGAAGTAGGAGCGTCCCTCCCATTGGACACCAAACCCCTCAGGCGGGCAGGACAGGGATGCCCTGGAGCCAGGCTCTGGACCCTCACATAGGAATCTGTGCTACTGGGATACCTCGCGGATGCAGAGTCATGGGTTCAAAATTGTGTTCACTGGTTCTCTGGTCTCTTTACTCTTTCAGCTTTGCTGTTCTTCGTGGAACTGGAGATCCTTAAAACACCTTCCAGGTTGCCCGAGGATTCAAGAATACCTCTGCGATGCAATTAGAACGGTATCTGGCACGATCAATTCTCAATAAATGTTAGTTTATTTGTTATTAACCCCTGAACGAGTGGAGGCTGATTTTTCCGTTTCTGGGTGTGAACTATGGACTTCTGCGTGAACCACGCACGGAGGGGACCCTATGGCGCCCTTGGGCGTTTCGGACGTTTTTGAAAGGGGTTAACCCGGTTGTGCTGTGCTTAGAGCCAGCTCCCGCGGTTACATTAAGGCAAGCGACGACCTCAGTATGTGCGTCTGTCCCTAGCTGTGTGCGTGCAGCGGCCTGTGCGTGTCAGGAGGCCAGACCGGGTTGACGCGCTTGTGGGGACCTCATCTGCGTTGGGTTTAGATTTTGCCTGCGACAAGAAACTCTTGTTCACCTGACTGACGGATGCATGGTGTCCACGCTGTGTACACAAAACCCGGGCGGAGCTGGAGTCCTGGGTGCTCGGCCTGTGGCTCATCGAACGATTTGCGCTATTAATGGTTATTTTATTTATATCGTTAGAATTGTCCCCCCGGGTCTGTTTACACCAACGTCTGGCCGACTCGGCCGCAGTGTTTGGACAGGGGATTACACTAATGGATGGCGAGCTGGGAGGGGAGGAGCAGGCACTGCTGGAAACTGAGCTCCGGGTTGCGGGGTGGACCTGAGCGGAGTGGGGGGGCAGAACTCTCCAGGGCTTGGCCTTTGACCTTGCAGGGGAAGGAAACCTGTCTGCCTGCGATAGCAGGCAGCTCGGGGGCTGGAGACTCCTGCTCCCGGGCCCCTATCCCTGGGCTCCAAAGGCCGATTCCAAACTCCAGGTCGCCCCGCTTGGGTGAGCACACTGCTACAAATAAACAAGATCCGAAGCTACCAGGATGCAGGGCACTTTGATGGGCCCCCCTCTTTTGGCGACTAGGTCTCTGAATGCGGATTAATGGCCGAGCCCTGGGCGCCTGGCAGCCTGCGGGGTTAAAGCTGTCTTTAAAGAGCGGCTGTGGAGAGAGCTCAGAGTTCCCCAAGTTTGGAGGATCTAAGATACAATGTCCATTGAATGTTGTGGAGCCTGAAACACGGCCTGAGCATCGACCTGACTGGGGGTGGGGCCAGGACTGGTGTCCAGAACCAAAAGAGGGTTTCGTGGGTGTCCTCAGCCTTCAACTGGAGAAGATCCGGGTCCAGAATCTCTGGCTTAGGGCCCAAGCATCTTTGTTACGGCGCTAGGATCTGATGTGCAGAAATAGCTAACATTTCGTCAGCGTTATCGGGTGTCATTCTCTAGTATTCTGTAAGGTTGGGCTCTGGCCAGCATTCACAGGCGCTGTTATACAGAGGAGGAAACTAACGTGGGCGTCCATCAGGTAGTATGTGGCAGGGCCAGAACTCTAAACCCAGAACTGTCTGCCGAACTAGAGTGGTACTAACCAGTGTTTAGGGTACTCATTTGTCATCTCAGCTGAGCTAAGGGACTCTTTCTCTCTTGCGAGCGCAGTGGGCACATGAATCCATAATGCCAGTGGCTTCATGAAACTTGAATGTTTATCCACAGAGCTCTGATCAATAAGTTTATCTTTATAGGTTATACAAAGGATATTTGATGTAATCCGTTTGTTTTGAACGCAGGCTGAGAAAGTAGTACTATTATAACTGTCGATTCTTGAAGCTCAGGGCCTTAAAATCGCTCCTGGAGATTGATCACACAGTTGGTAAACACGGAGGTAGATTCTCAGGGTTTTGAACTCCAATGGGTACCAATTCTGCTGTGTCTAAGATCCTCAAATTCTACATTCCTTCTCCATTGGCTCCTTCTCCCTTTTCCTGCTTGTTTAGTCAGAGACCGCTTGCGCTGCAGGATCTGGATGTTGTGGGGTTGGCTATCTGAGAGGTACCTGTTGGGGGCGTAGGGCGGGCAGAGTTGCCCTGTGCTCTGAGGACTGCGCTGCCAGGACGCACGCTCCGGTAAACCGTTTATCTAAGGACAACTTCTGTTTCTCGTTCCCTGTCTGGAGTTGCCCTGCAGCCAGCAATGAAAAATGCGCCCTTTCCCGAGTCTCTGGCGCTGGTGATTTATGTGGGAACTGTCCCAGGCCGCTGAGGCCTGGGCTGCTCTGCCTGGCCTCAGGGGTGGAGGGTGCGGGCGGTCCTGGAAGAGAACCTGGTTCCCCCGCCCTTCCAGCACCCGCTTTTACGGCGCCCCCTTCTACCTCGACCCCCAGAACATTTTACAGCCGCTCCCCCAGGAAGCTGAGCGCTTTATCGCGGTCAAGTAAACACCATTATCCCAGGTCCATTAACACGGAGATTTTGGCGAAGTAAATAGACCTCTAGAGGGAGAAAAGCAGCCCCCCCCCCCCAGAACTTCCTTGTAAAACGGTGAAGGTTCCTTAAGATTTATGGCCAATGTTTGCAACCCCATTCCCCCCACCTCTGCTAATTTTCTAAGAAATCCCGAATCGTAGCCAGAACCAGAAGATGGGGCATATTCCTCCTACCCCCAATCTAGAAATCTCGTCTTGGGGTGTTAGCAGGGCTAGGGGTAGGGAGTCCTCAGAAGCGCTGACCTCGTCATTAATTTTCTCTAAGTCACGAGCCCAGGAATGCTGATTCCTTTCCGGCTGTGGATATGTAGATAAACTCTCAGCTGGGAGCTGCCAGGGTGGCTGAGGTCCACACACCGCTCCCTCCCCCCCCCTCGCCCCTGCTCAGGGGCCAGGATGCCTGTGTTCCAGGCTTCTTCCTCATTTGTAAACTGGTTAGGGCTTTCAGCAAGTCCTTAGGAGGCTGTAAAACATGTGGAACTTGTCATTGGTGGGCACTGCCAAAGCAGGCTGTGACCCAGGGCAGGCATCAGGCCAGCTTGGATGGCCTCGCTTCTTTGCCCTTCTGTCCAAAAGGATATGCCCACCCTATTCACTCTGGTGTCAGCCAACAAATATGAAGTCAGATTAGGATGGTGGTGCTGGCACAGGGTGAGTGGAGACCTTTGTCCGTCTCTGTCGACTTTTAGTTTCTGATGGGTGTTGAGTGACTTGTTCCAGGCAGTTTCTGCTCATCTGGAGTGTGCTTTTCTTAACCCGTCGAGTCAATATTTATATTAAGCAATCGATTTGGAACAAGGAAGAGTAGCTCAGGTTGGGGAAACAAAGATAGTTCTGCAGGTCAAGGGAAGCTGCAGAAGGCTTCCTCTCCTGACCTAGCCAAGGTCACTTTCTAGACACTGCCTGTAGTCGTAGGCTTCTGCCCTGCCTGGTTCCCGCAGTTGTTAAGTCCCAACAAAATCACACAGAGTTCTACATTAGTTATAAACTGATTGGCCTAGTAGCTCAGACTTCTTATTAACTCTTATAACTTATATTATCTCATTATTCTTGTCTGTGTTAGCCATGTGGCTCAGTACCTTATTCAGTGAGGCAACTGCCTGTGCCTAAAGGTGGCTCCATTTTAGCTTAAAGAATGCATCAATTCTTGAGGGTCGCCACCTGGATAAGAAGGGCACACTTTTGCAATCACAAGAAAGAAAAACAGGAGTGCGGAAGGGAAGAAGCGCTTTTTGGTTCTTTGGCAGACTGATTGGAACTAGAATAGGGACTCTATTTATTTGTTTGTTTGTTTATTATTTTTTCAAGATAGGATTCCTCTGTATAGCCCTGGCTGTCCTGGAACTGGCTCTGTGAGACCTCGAACTCACAGAGATCCACCTGCCTCCGCCTCCCAAGTGCTGGGATTAAAGGTGTGAGCTGCCAGAGCGAGTTTAGAATAGGGACCCTAAAACCTTATATGTGTGTGGGCACAGTTACCTACACCAAGAAGCTGACAGATGCTCATTTCAGGAGAATACATTAAAAAGCAAGATGTAGCCGGACGGTGGTGGCACAAGATGTAGCCGGACGGTGGTGGCACACTCCTGTGCTGCCACCACCACCCGGTGATACTAGACATTTCTACTGGTGATGAATTGACAATCGCTAGGCATCCTGGGCTTGCTGCTCATATTCAGAAAGCACTGGAAATCTTTTTCTTACGATGCATGACAGTCACGGCATCTGGATTTTACCAATATTGCAACAGATTTTGAGTTGCTGCTTAGACAATGTAAGGAAGATTTGTTTGAGAGTCGCAAGATGTGCTGTGAAAACAAGGGTTCTGGACAGACACTCTTCTGCCTCTGAGACTGCTTGGAAACGGTGTGCATGAGTTTGATGAGCACAGTGGTCTGGGAACATTCCAGAACATCAGAGAAGAAGCTGGGATGGGCTTGGGTGCCTTGTGAAGGGATTCGAAGTGTTGGCTTGTACTCTGAAACTTCTGAACTTCAGAAATTCACTGGCACCTACCCCATCTTGATCCTGTATTTAAATACAATGGGAAGGGAAACTGTTCAGACCACAGCACTCCTGGCAGAGGTAGTGTACTACACTAAAATGTCAAGTTCAATTCTCAAGATGCTAAACATAAGCTTGGGACCTAGCTCCTGGGCAGCGGCAAGCCGCAGTCCAACATCTTTCTTATTGCTAAGCACCAATTTCCTTTTTGCCTCCAAGTCCTTCTGCGTTTTGAGCTCCTTCCTGGGTTGTTGGTTTTTGCAGGGCTTTCATTTGTTCTTTCATTTATTTACTCATTCATTGAGTAATTGTTAGCCTTGAAGGAGTCAACAGAGATATTATGGAAGATGCAGAAGAAAGTAAAGAAGAGATTCCCATCCTTAAGCCTCACAGATATCCTTTCTCCTGATCAACCTTTCCCCTTTTTCTTCCTTTCTTCTCCTTTCCTCTCTTTTTCATTTCTTTCTTTTTTTCAGACTAGTTCTTGGTACTTAATCCAGGCTGGTAAACCTGGTACACACCAAACCTTTTATCAAAGCTTATTTTAATGCTTGTGCAGTTGCCAAAGGCCATAGAAGTCTTACTGGGAGGGAGGAAGAGCTTTTAGCATATTAATTGGGTCCCGTCTTTCCAATTGTAATGGCAACTAGTTTAGGGATGAACTTTAATGAAGGTGATTGCAAAGTTAGAGAGACAAAGTGGGGCTTGTTCCAAATGGTAAGAAATGTGCAAGATCCACCCAACATGAAACTGCTAGCCCCAGATTAAGCTAGTGATTATAATCGACAGCACAGAGTAAACACAGCTCTAACTAATAAATTTTTACCTGGCATGAGCTTCAGTGCTAGCAGTAGTGTTTGCCTGACTTTATAATCTCCTGTATGTCTTCATCAGTGTCTTAGATCACTGTCTCAGAGACAGCAGGTGGGTCTGTGTGCTGAAGTCAGATCTAAATAACTAGATAGATAGTCAGGCACGGTGGTGCATGCCTGTGATCCCAGCACTTGGGAGGCAGAGGATGAAGGATCTGGAGTTCAAGGCCAGCCTGGGCTATCTTAGGAGATCGCGTCTTGAAAGAAAATAACAACAATCATATGGAAGAGTGGAATGAGAATAGGGCTTAGAATCCAATTCTGTTTCAACAATAAGAACTTTTGACAAGCATTGAATACAGTTAAAAGGTGGATTTTCTTTTTCTTTTAATGAAGGAAAACATTTAATTGGGGTTGCTGTACATTTTTCAGAGGTTTATTCCATTATCATTTATACCATTACCATGCAGGGGAGCATGGCATCCTGCAGGCAGACATGGTCCTGGAGAAGGAGCTGCTACATGTTGCTATGCAGTCAGCAGGATGTAGACTGTTTCAATAGGTGTGCCCTGAGCATATATGAGACTTCAAAGTCCACCTTGACAGTGACACACTTCCTCCAACAAGACCACACCTACTCCTACAAGGTCATGCCTCCCCAAAGTGCTACTCCGTTTGGGGACTGTTTTCTTTGAAACTACCATATTCCACTCCCTGACCTCCAAAGGCCATATCATAATGCAAACGTGCATCAGTCCAACTTCAAAGTCCCCATAGTCTATCACAGTCTCAAACTTATTTAAAAGCCTAAAGTTCAAAAAAAAAAGTCTAAAGTTCAAAGTCTTTTTTGAGATTCATGCAATCTCTTAATTGTAATCCTCAGTAAAGTCAAAATCAAAAAGCAGGTCACACACTTCCAACATATTATGGCACAGGATATACATTCCCACTCTAAAACGTAGGAAAGGGAGCACAGTGAGGAATACTGGGCCAGAGCAAGACGGAAAAGCAGCTTGGCAAACAGATGGAAGAGAGAATGACAGTGTCTGAGGCTGGAGAGATGGCTCAGTGTTAAGAGCACTGGCTGTTTATCCAGAGGACCCTGGTTTGATGTCCAGCATGCACACGAAGGCTCACAACTGTCTGTCACTCCAGTCCCAGAGGATCCAACTCCATCTTCCTCCCTTGGAAGGTACTTCATGCATGTTGTGCACAGGCATACACAGAGGCAAAATACTCATACACATAAAATAAAAAGGGAAGACCCCCTAAAGCAACAGTATTTGTTAAGTGTCGAAATTTTAGATTTCATTTTTTAAATTTATTATTTATTTTTCTTATTTTATGTTCATTGGTGTTTTGCCTGCATGTATGTCTGTGTGAGGGTGTTAGAAGCCCTGGAACTGGAGTTACAGACAGGTGTGAACTGCCCTGTGGGTTCTGGGAATTGAACCTGGGTCCTCTGGAAGAGCAGCCAGTGCTCTTAACCATTGAGCCACCTCTTCATCCCTGAAATTTTAGATTCTTTAACTCTTTGTTAAAGAAATCTTGTCTCCAAGATTGTATGCTCACAAACATTCACCATTTTTCATAGAATTAATTTTGCAATGTTTATGATTAAGATTTAGATTTTTTTTTACTTTTACCTCTGACATGGTAGTATTGTTCAGAAATGAGAGATATGACAATCTGATACACCCAAGATGAAGTTATAATTTCTCCATATACAACTTGATTGGCCCCAGGCAAGTGGCTTTGTTTTTTCAGCTATGAATGAGAAAACTAAGTAGTGTTTACTTCATGATGTTCCTGTGAGGGTTAAGTTACAGATGCATACCAACTTTTTGAGCTGGTATCTGGAACATACATGTTATTTTTATGGAGCAAACGTTCCTTAATCTAACCCTCAAAACAAAAATACCAGATCCATTATTAGGACCAACAGGGGTGATCATGTTCCCAATTTCTGAATGTGGCAATTAAGCATAGACAGAAGGTATTTCCATTTTGAGAGCCTTCAATAAGGCTGGAAGCCTTACAGGACAACTTACAAATGACGTTTATGCAGAATGTTCCAGGGCAGAGCTAAAAAAGCAGTCTTCCAAATTTGTTTACTTATCACTTATGGAGCGCTTAGCATTTTCTAGGGTCTCTAGAGACAGGTCTCAAGTCCGTGGTCTCTGAGAACCTACAGTATAGAGAAGAAATGAACAGAAATAGGTCTAAAACGTGACAGAATGCACGGCCAGTACTCAGGAAGACTGAAGATTTCTCTGAGAAGAAGTCAAGGAGGAAAATGAAGTTTGAGCAGGACCTAGAAGGATGATAGGTTTGGGCAGGCACTGGGTCGTGGGAGACAGTCCAAATTACTCTCTAAGCATGCTCACATGAAGCTGCTACTAGCATAGAAAGTCATGTTCTCAAGAACGATGCTCAGCCAGGCGGTGGTGGTGCACACCTTTAATCCCTTTAATCAGGAGGCAGAGGCAGGAGAATCTCTGTGAATTCGAGGCTAGCCTGGCCTACGAGAACTAGTACCAGGACATACTCCAAAGCTACAGAGAAAACCTGTCTCAAAAAACCCATGCTCTTTGAAAGAGGGAAGTTTTTCCAATGCCATCTTACTTAGTTCTTAAAATGATAACTATGCAAAGAATTTAATTGTATAGCTGCTTATGCAGCAATATTTCAAAAAAGGGACATAGAAAAATCTTTGCATTTGTGAACGCCTTTGATCCCAGCATTCAGGAGGCAGAGGCAGGTGGATCTCTGAATTCAAGTCTGGCCTGGTCTATAGAGCAAGTTCCAGAACAGCCAGGGCTACACAGAGAAACTTGTCTCAAGAAACAAAACAAAACAAAACAAAAACAACCCAAAAGAAAGTAAAAAAGAAGAAAAGGAAAAAAATGTTTGCACATATGATCTCAATTGTGTAAAGTGTACATACGGAAAAAGGGATAGGAGGAAGTAGCTGACAACATTGCTCTTTGTTGTCTCTGAGGATTGGGATTCCGGATAATTTTCTTCTGTGGATGTGCATGCGCTTGCACTAATCAGAAAGGGGTAGAATATGTTCAGTTGTTCTTGTTTTTTTTTGTTTTGTTTTGTTTGTTTTTGTTTTTTTGAGACAGGCTTTTTCTGTATAACATCCCTAGCAGTCCTGGAACTCTCTCTGTAGACCAGGCTGGCCTTGAACTCACAGAGATCCACCTGCTTCTGCCTCCCGAGTGCTGGGATTAATGGTGTGTGCCACCACTACCCAGCCATATGCTCAGTTTTAATAACAACAGCGGTAACTCACACAGAGGACGCACACAGAGACATAAAATGCTACTAAGGCATCTGAGTTTCTTTCCCCCACTCTATGCCTTCCTTTCCTGTCATATATTAGTATGTTCATTATTTTTTTCCTTATAAACGTGCAGTCTCTTGTGTGTGTGTCTCTCTGCCTAACCTGTTGTTTAGGAGGGTTTTGAGGACTTGAGGTGGGGGCAACCTGAGTGTTAAATCAATATGGCCTCTATTAGATGAAGGTTTCCAGGAGACAGCCTGTGAATGAGAAGCCTTCCTGAGATTTGCCTGTACCTTCTTGGATACATCAGTGGGGAAGACAATTAAGTCCTGAAACTATCTGTCAAGAGCAAAAGAGCTTAGTAGGGCTGTGGTGTCAGACCCGGCCTGACTGTGTAGTGAGAGAGAGGCGGAGGGATTGGGTTGCTTCTCATGGTTTGTTCTAAGCATCTATGGTCCTCCTTTAGCTCTTAAAGCCAATCATAGAAGATTTCTGTAGGGTAAAGTCTCCAGCAGGCCCAGTCACCTGGCATGGAAGGGATAGATAGTATTTAATCCGTACATTGTCAGGGTGGAGCAGGTATAGACAAGAATCGGGGGCAGGCTGATTTGGGCACCCTGTCCTCAGATGAAAAGACATGCAATGATAAAGAAAATCTTGGTGATGACGGTACTTAGAAGATTTAGCTTTTGAATGTCACTGCCCTGTTCTGAACTGTGTGTGCTCTTCAGTGTGGGTGGAACTGTTCCTGGAGGATCAGTAGTTACGTCAAGGATTACCTTCCTCTACTTCCCCCATTGGCTTCCTGCAGCCCATGCTGTCATGTGACTGGTGCCACATTTTGTAGGAGTATTACTGCCAAGAGCAATTTTTTTTCGAGACAGGGTTTCTCTGTAGCTTTGGAGCCTGTCCTGGAACTCGCTCTTGTAGACCAGGTTGGCCTGGAGAGATCCTCTTGCCTCTGCCTCCCGAGTGCAGGGATTAAAGGCGTGCGCCACCACCGCCAGGCTTGCCAAGAGCATTTTAAAAGAAAGGGTGCTGGGAGCTCAGTACCTGAGACTGAAGGTCTGAACATTTCTTTAGATTCATATCTCATTGATGATTTACCTACATCTAGAATACTTGTTCAGAATTCTCTTCTCTTCAGAATTTAGAAGCCATTGCTCAACTCTGTTGAGAAGTTGTTATCCTCTTTAAGTCACTCCTGTTTGCTCAGAATCTTGTGCCAACCGAGAGCAGGAGCAAGTGTCGTCCCCACTCTGTCTTTTTCATGAGAAATAGAATTTCTTTCTCTGTTTCCCTCATCCTCTCTTTCTCTTTCTTCCATTTATTTATTTATTATTTATTTATTTATTTTTGGTGGTCCTACGTTGTATCCCTGGTCCTTGTACTTCGTGAAATGGCTCGCAGGAGTCTGGAATCCTTGCCCAATTAGGATCCAAAAGGAGGACGGACGCTTTTGATTACAGGCTTCATTGCACCTTGCTTAGGGTAGACTGTTTGGTTTGGAGCCTCCAGAGTCAGAATCTTGAAGTATTTCCTCTCAAGCCAGCCAAGTTCTCAGGAAAGAGAGTCTCCCAGATGCTGCCTCCTTGGAGATTTTTAAGGATTTTAAGGTAAAAAACTGGATTTATTCTTAGCTTTTCCCAAGTACTAGTTTGGATTCTAGATGTAGGTAAATCATCAATGAGATATGAGTCTAAAGAAATGTTCAGACCTTCAATTTTCTTCATTCTACTCCATTTCTCAAACAAACAAACAAACAAACAAACACTAAAAAGAACTAAACGGCAAAGGTAGGACTTCTGTCAAATTTTTATTTCATTGGATTTCAGGTCCGAATAAGAAAGGACAAGGATAAGTGATCTGTGTATATCCCTGCCTCCAGCCCCCTTCATAGCCAGGCTGGCTTCTGATCCCTGCTTCCCCTCTCTCATCCCTTCAGGTACTGGGATTACAAGGATGCATCAATAGGTCTGGCTTCATCTAACTCTCTCGACAGCCAAGGTATCAGAGCGAATCCTGGATTCCCAGAGCAGCAGAATGCAAATGTTGGAAAGAAGCTTGGAGCTAATTCATGCCTGACCTGTGTATAGAAAAGGCACCCGGATGGTGGCCCTGTCTACTGCAGAAGCATTCTCTGAGCCCCATGTCTGTCATCCTAATACACAACTCACTCTAGTCCCTCAGCACACAATTCCCCAGGGAACAGAGGAAGCTCTGGGTCTGGAGAGAGAAGAAACTTTCAATGTGACCAATGGACTCACAGACCCACCCAAGCAAATGGAATTAAAAGTTGTTTCTTCGGTTCTCTTTCTCTCTCCTCTCTCTTACAGAAATCAAAACAAAATAATATTAACAACCCCCCCCCAAACAACATGAAGTCTGTTTCCTGTTGGCCAGCTGTTCCAGAGCACGGGGCCTGCTTTGGAGTGTGGCTGGTGTATCCAGTGTTAATCCATTGAAGATAACCGGTTGATTTTCCTTCTCCCAGCAACTGTTGATTTTGACTAGTTCTTGGCTGGGACAGGACTTGATGCCCTCTTCCCTTTTGTGGCTCACTTTTACAGTTAGTAGACTATATGGGCATGTACACCTGTACACAGATGTATACACACATGAACACGTACATACACATGTACATAAAATAAAGTGAATGGAATATGGTGAATCATTTATATGTTATTAGTTATTTTTCTCTTTAGTTCCATTTAACGTTTTATTACAAGAATGTTGAAACACATAGGAAAGTAGGTAGACTGTTGCAATGAATATCCATGCACACATTACCTAGATTTAACAGTTATTAACGTTTTCTTAGTTCATGTTTTCCATTTTTGTTTTCTTTGCTGACTATTTTAACACATTTTTCAGGCTATTGACATTTTACTCTAAATAGGTTCCCCCTAGATTTTAGTTGGCCATTCTGTGAGTTCTCCCCTAACTTGACATTATTATAAGTGATTTTATAACTAAAAAAGCTACGTAACATAATATAGATTATGCAAATATAGTTGTGAAAATCTGTTTGTTCAATAGAATGAAAGGGTTCTTCGAAGCAAAGTGCAGGACCAAGTCGGCTCTTAGTTATTCCCCACCAAGAGGCCCAGCGAAACCATTCATACAAAATTCTTGAGAATAAAAGCCAATGGAAGAACACGTAAACCCCTCCTTCCCCCTCTTCTTTCTTACATTTTTTCCCTCTGAGATGGGCTCTTGCTATATGCCTAGTCTAGTCTTAAACTCCTTAGCTCAAACAACCCTTCTGCGTAAGGCTGCTGAGTAGCTGCTGCTCCAGGCATGAACCTTGTGCCTGGCTGTGCATAAAACCTTTCAAGGTTTCTCTTTAGAGCCACTGTTCTCAACCATCCTACTGTGGAGACCCTTTATTAATCTCCTCATATGTGGTGACTCCCAACCGTAAAACTGTTTTGTTGCTACTTCATAACTGTAATTTTGCTACTCTTATGAATCGTTATATAAATATCTGATACGCAGGATGTCTGATATGTGATTCCTGTGGAAGGGTCATTTGATCCCCTAAAGGAGTCTTAACCCATGGCCCAAGAACCTCTCTGTTTTAAAGTAATGATAGTTACAAGATAGCTAGGAGTGAGTCAAATCTTTTGTTGTTGTTTTGCTTTTTTGAGACAGGGTTTTTCTGGGTAGCCCTGACTGTCCTGGAACTAGCTCTGTACATCAGGTTGGCTTCAAACTCAGAGAGATCCATCTGCATCTGCTTCCTAAGTGCTGGGATTAAGGGTGTGCGCCACCACTACCCCATATTTTTGTTTTTAAAAATCAAGAAACTGGTCTGGGACCATAGCTCAGTGATATGGGAGTATGCTTGTCTAGCACACACAAGGCCTTAGGCTTACTCTCAAGTACCAGCCAATCAATCAATATATTCAATATTCATAATACACACTTTTCTGGGCATGGTGACACAAGCCTGTTATCTTAGCATTTGGGAAGTGGACTCAGGAGGATGGGGAGTTGAAAGGTCATTTTTGGCTTTGCTGTGAGTTTGAGGCCAGCATGGGCTATATAATACCCTGATGTGGGTTTTCCCTCTATGTGCTGTGATTTCCATTAATGAACAAAGAAATTCCTTTGGACCTATAGCAAAGCAGAACTTAGGTAGACAGGGAAAGCGAGGCTGAATGCTGGGAGAAAGAAGGGCAGAGTGAGAGAGATCCATGGAGCCGCCAGAGTCAGACATGCTGAAACTTTGCTGGTAAAACACTGCCACATGGCAATACACAGATTAATGGAGATGGGTTAAATTAAAATATAAGAGTTAGCTAATAAGAAGCTAGAGCTAATAGGCCAAGCAGTGATTTAAATAATATAGTTTCTGTGTGATTATTTCAGGTCTAAGCTATCTGGGAAGCTGAGACAAACAAGCATCCCCTCCTCCAACAATACCCTGCCACAGAACAAAATTCTCCAGAAAACCTTGGTTCTATGAAGTTAAAGATCTGCTGTAGGAAACATGCCGCTGAACAAAGATGGCTTTCGAACTCCTCTTCATTTTCTAAAACACAGGGTCCTCCCTCCTAGCTTTGTAACGTAAAAGACTCAGTAGATAGTGATGTTTTACAGAAATGATGCTTTGGTATGGCACTTGGGCTTTAGAAGAAGCTGTTTGGGAAAGGTGCTACTTTTCTGAAGCTGCTTGCTCCCCTGGGAGTTTGAGGTGAGCTGATGAGGGTCTGTCTTGAATAAGGCATTAGTTGGAGATTTTGCAAAGAAAAGTCTAAAGGATTTGGGGGGTTTCCAAACTCAGGAAAAGAGGAAGAGGTATCAGGGAAGATGCCAAAATGTGAGCTTGAACGAAAGAATCCAAGCTTGGAGCTGGTTATGATTATGGGAAAAGGGTAACAGAATATTCAGAATATTCCAAATAAAGATGCTGAGTGATATTTTGGGAATCAAGATTACAGTTCAGAAAAGGAATCTGTAAGGCTGTGAACTCAGCAATCACTGAGCTAAGGAGGGTACTGTGATGATGGTGGTCACGGCAGGAGATGGATAGAGAGAGAGGATGGACGGGGAGTTGGAAGAAGGCAAAGATGAGTTCTTGAATAGAACTATGTTCGAGGTTATCAGAAAAAAGAGACACAAACAAAGGGGGAGATAGATAGATAGATTGATCGAGATGGGGGAAGGGGATAGGGCTCCAAGTCTGATGAAGCACTGTCCTTCCAAAGAACTTAAAGGTTATCAACAGGCAGAAGGTTGCAGAATGTCGCAGGAACTGAGAAAAGGGAGAGAGCTATTGAATTTGAAGAGAGCCTTGAGCCTGCTTGGAATTGAGTGGGGTATTAGTTCTTTTCCCTTTGTTCTGACAAAACACCTGACAGGGACAACATAATAATGGGCCAGGAAGTGATTTAATGAATACAGTTTCTGTGTGATTATTTCTGGTATAAGCTAGCTGGGCAGCCAGGATGAAAAGCAGGCCCTCTGTCCCTCAACAACTGGTGCTCCAACATGGTAAACTGACTCCACATAAAACCTGAGAGGGCTTAAAAAGAAATTCTAGACACAAATATAGAGTTTGACACAGCTTTTTGCTGTTTGCTGGTGGGGTGCTGCAGAGAAATTTTCCTGACTCAGCAGCCACAGAAGGGAAAAAAGCTGTGCAGTTTTAAAACACAGCTTCCTGGGCTGTGCTGCCAGTGCGAACTCTGGCTATAAAGCATTTCAATGACATTTGTGGGCCCCAGCTGTTTCTGTGCCCACTAGGTTTGGGAGGAAACTGGCTGAGACAATGCCTGTAGCTTGGTGCTCCCTGCCTGGGCAGGCAGCGAGATCAGGTCTACTAGGCTTGGGCAGGCGAGAGAGCATGGTGGATTCCCGCGGCCATACAGAGAGATATTTCCAGGCTGTTCACTGCTCTGCATGGCAGATTTGGCTATAACTCAGATAAAAAGAGTTTATGTGCTGCACGCTCATTCTCAAAGTTAAAGTGCTGAGGGCAACTCCTACCTGGCGGCCCCAGAGCTAGCAGAAATGGTACGTCCACCATTTTAAAATTGGAGAGAGGCTGAACCAACATCCAGAGCAGCTGCAACCAAGCTGTTTAGCATTTTAGAAGCTCTTCAAGACAGTAGAGAATTAAAGACAAAGCAATAGGACAGATTCAGACATAAAAGACCTCTAAATGGGTCACAGATAAATGTACATAGGCTTAGGAGAGAGAAGAAAAAGGGCATAGAAAGTCATAAAATAAAGTTAGTGCTAAAAAAAAGGGTAACATCTTTAAAGAGACAGAGTACAGATAGTTATAAATTAAAAAAATAAATAAAAATAAGCCACATAAAAATGGAAAATTCACAGAGAGTCTGGATTCTGTATATTATTGTATTTTCTTTGAATAGTTTGACTGTAAAGGAGCTAAGTACAGAGAGACATTTCATTGTATGGGCTAAGCTAAACGAGCATGTATATTATAAAGGTATTATGACTTCAAAATTTGGGTCTAAGGATATGATGCTTTAGAAAAGAGGTTCTTCTTTTGTTTTCACAGGGGATGAGAGCCTGTGGATTGCTTCTAGACCAATATGGTATGATAGACCACACCCTCCTGAAAGGTTGTTGTAAACACCCTCAAAATCTTACTTTGCTCAACTGCCAACTGAGATGAACCTAGCATACAGGATACACCATAAAAGACCTAATTAACATTGTCCCCATACAGCACAAAGCAGTATGGACAGAAAAAACTGTGCCCACATTCCCAAATATTGTTTATAAATGTTCTTTTACATTTAAAGGGGGATATGATATATAGATGAATAATTTGCATTGATATGGATTTTGCTTTATTGATATAAATATAAGGTCAATCTTGTTATATGTATATGTATTTCTGATCTTGATTAAGGTATTGTGAAATATATATATAAGAAATATAGGTTGTTAATGGATAATCACCTATAATAGTCAAGTTTGTAGTCATGTTAGTTAGATTTTATAGATGTACATAGATATATTTCAGATAGGCATTCTTCATATCTTTCAAAGACTACAGAATATGGCATTTAAAATGTTTTAATAATTTAGGGCTTTTCATGACAATGAGACATGCCTGCTCCTGGCAATACCAATCTACTTCAAGAGGAAGATGGGCATCAAAGAGGCTTATGGAGTTTGTTAGCCATTTAGGCAAGAAACTGCTCTTGCCTGGACTGATGCATAAACTGGACATGAAGAACCCACAGAGTGATGACTGCTGAACTTGCCTAAAGGTGAGATGATCCTTCAGTGTTCCTGATTCATGAAAGAGTCTGTGAGACATTCTGCAGGACACAGAAGAAAGTGACTGAACTGTCTTTAAAATTTCCTGCTTCATGGAAGTGTCTGCTGAATACTGTGGGCCTGTAGGCTGAAGATGGATGCCCCAAAGGTACAGAACAACTTTGGGTGACTGTCCAGGCAGCGAGATGTCTCTGTCAATTCTAGAGTTTTGGAAGTTGCTTACAATGCTTCCTGTTTACTTAGGAAATATTATATCCTTCTGGAGTCTTTGATGGAGTTGAAGAATTTATAGTTATAGTTATAGTTTTCCTCAGTTATGATAAAAGATAAAGTAAATATAAATATTATAACTGTAATTCTTTCTTGATAACTGTTTTGTTATATGTAATTTTACTATGTTAAAGTGAAAGCCTTTCTTTTTTTGTTTAAACAGAAAAGGGGAAATGGTGTAGGAGGTCCTTCTGTTTATGTGTTGCTTTCATTGGTTAATCAATAAAGAAACTGCTTGGCCTGATAGGGCAGAACTTAAGTAGGCGTAGAAGACAAAACTGAATTCTGGGAGGAAGAAAGCAGAGCAAGATAGCAGCCATGGAGCCGCCAGGTCAGACATGCTAAATCTTTCCTGGTAAGCCACGACCTCGTGGTGATATACAGATTATTAGAAATGGGTTCTAAAGCAAGATGTGAGAGTTAGCCAATAAGAGGCTAGAGATATGGGCCAGGCAGTGATTTAAATGAACACAGTTTCTGTGTGATTATTTCGGGTGTAAGCTAGCTGGGCGGCTGGGATGAAAAGCAGGCCTTCTGTCCCTCAACAACATAAGGAAGATAAAGTTTATTTTGTCTCATGGTGTGAGGGTGACATCTCTCTGGGCAGGGGAAGAGGGTGGCAGGAGCTTGAACCAGCTGCTCACAGAGTCTGCACTCAGGCAGTAGAGACTAATGAATGCTCAGTGGTCTTTCTGCTTTATATTCATTTGGACTCCCTTCCTGATGGTGCTGCCCACATTTGGACTCCCTTCCTGATGGTACTGTCCACATTTGGAGCCCTGTCTTTTCTCCTCACTTAAAACTCCGTGGCTCCCTCTCAGAGTTGTGACTAGAGGATGCTTTGTCGATGACTCTAAATCTAGTCAATTTGACAATAAATATTAACCATTACATGTAGTTGGGGTTTTTTTTTGGGTGGTCAAATTGATGGGTTATGGATGGGGTTAGGTGTGGATAAAATAAGCATGTCATTCCATCACCCGTGTTCACAGTAAGGTTGTTACCAGCCAATGACCAGGGAAAAGCACTGGGACACTTCACCTCTTTCTCGGATGTTGCAAGTTCTCAGCTTCCATTTTCTTACAAATTGCATAGGAATGGGGCAAATGAGATTTGTGTGTGTGTGTGTGTGTGTGTGTGTGTGTGTGTATGTTTAATTAAGGTATAATTGCATACAGAGGAATGTGCACAGATCTCAAAGGTACAGCCTAATGGATTTTGTAAATGTATGTTGTGCAATGTTGTCCCAACTCTGATACAGAAAATTACCAGCACTCTACAAAACTCATTCAGCTTGCCAAACTGGTCTGCACCCACAATCTCAGCTGCTCAGGAGGCTGAGATAGGAGGCTCACTTTGAGAGCAGGTGTTTGAGACTAGCCTGGGCAAATCAGGGAGACCCTACCTCAATAAATGAACTATTAAGTAGAATAAGACAAGATACAGTGCCTCTATTCATGTTGTGACTTTGTGGAACTGGCCAGGTTCCAGAGTGAGCCACGGTGAGGAGAAGGAAGCTGGGGTGGGGGCGGGGCAGGCGCTTGGAAACAGTGGAGAGAGAGCTGCAGCTGCCCTCCTGGATAACCTCAGTACTGACAGTCTGGACTTCAAAGTTTTGGCTGCTCCTAAGAAGCAGGTTCCGCAATGACAGCTTGCTAGCACAAAGCAGACACTGGGCACTGCCTAACTTGGGATCATGATTCTGCTGCGGATTGGCTCTGTGACTTTTCACACCTTCGTTCCTGTGGCTCTGCTTCAATTTCCTAGGTAAGTACTTATGTGAATACTTTGCACAGTTACAATTGTTCATTGATTAAAATACCAATCTTACCACTTCGTCACACAAGGATTAAATTAACAATGAACTCTAATTGAATATCAATCACTATGGCAAATACTGAAAGCACTTTTTTTATTTTCTTCTCTCATCCCAATCGTGATTTTCCCTCCCTTCATTCCTCCTGGTAACCCCCCCACCCAGATCCACTCCTCCTCAGTTTAAAAGTATTTATACCCCCTGTCCCCCTCTCCTGTGTGTGTGTGTGTGTGTGTGTGTGTGTGTGTGTGTGTGTGTGTGTACTGGGGATTGAGCCTAGCGATTCCTGCACGATGGACCAGTACTTTACCACTGAACTACATCCCCAGACCACCCCCAAGTCATTTTTATTTGTTTGTTCAGTTTTTAGATACAGGGCTTCACTACAGGGTCCAGGTTGGCCTTGTACTGATCCCCGTGCCTCAGTCAGCTTCCCCTGTGCTGGGATTACAGATATGTGTCATCTTGTTCTCAAGGCTGACAAGGTGATAGAGAAGATGGGCTGAGCCACTGAGAATGTCCAGCAAATAATTCCTCGTTTTAAGCCTTCAGTGGGAATGCTGGATGCCGCTGTCAGAACCAACTGGGTGTGGATTTAGGTGTAGGTCATGTTGTTCCTTGAGTCCCCATTATTGGCTAATCTACATTGCTTATAAAAGCGCCAAAGATTTCAGTGGATCTTCCCATCCCTTTCTGAGATGCCCACCCCTTTCAGATTTCAGCTTCTCCACGGCATCTCTATGTAATCCTCTCCTTGGCCCCTGCACACTGGAAAGGCCAGTCCTAGCTCTGGTGGTGGAGACTTTATCAGGACTTTCCCACTACACTCCCTGGGTCATTGGAAATTCTTGCTCACCATACAAGCCAGTCAGTTTCCAAGGAATTTAGCCGGGGGCTGAAAATGGAATGTGTGTGACCCTCAGCTGCTCTCGGGGCTTGCCTCTTCCTTCTCCCCATCCTGAATTCACCTCTGGAGTTGGACCAGTTCTCCACAATCGGAGCCAGGGTGACAGCAAGGTGTGATGGATGGATAAAGAGCCAGGGAGTGGCACGACGCTTGGTCAGAAACCCAAGGCTGTGTTTATGAGAAGGAAGAGGCTGTTTCCTGGAGCGAGCATAACGCTGCTCTAAAAAAGGCAGGGGAAATACATCATGCGAGGGAGCATAACCCTGGGAGGGCCGCTGGGAATCCCAGTACCAGAGAAGGCCCACAGGTCAAGGTGTCTCTGGCAGGCCCTTTTTTATAGGCCATTTGCGTGAGGCTTTGCTGCTGTTCCCTACAATGCTGACAGCCGCTCAAGGTCTCAGGAGGACCTGGAAGGCTAATCTTAGCTGTTGCTTTCCAGGCCTTCTCAATTGGTCCTGCTGATGCATTGAGAAACGAAACTCTATTGTTTTAAAAACTGCCAAAACAACAATTTTGGATGTTGACTCTTGCATCACTGCAAATAGATTGGAATCATTAGCTCCTTCCCTTGCCTCCAAGCCCAGGGCAAAAGAAAGTTTTATTGACTTTTCCCAGTGGTCAAAGAGGAACGGGAATGTGTTTCTATCAGTATCTGTGTCCTCAGCTCCTCAGTAATGGGGATCAGACCCAGGGCCTCATGAATACTAGGCAAGTACTCTACCGTTAAGCTACAGCCCCTGCCCTTTTGCTTTGAGACACATCCTTACCAAGGTACTTAGGCTGGCACTGAAGTTACTCTGTAGCCAGGCCACCCTTGAACTCATGATCCCCCAGCCTTAGCCTTTCAAGCGCCGAGGTTACTGGCCTGTGCCTCCACGTCAAGCTTCCCTTAATATTTCTACATATCCCTGATGATTCTTGTTCCTCTGGTGTCCTTGGAGGTCCTGCTGTGTCATAAAGGGGTCTCATGATAAAAAGAGCAGTCAGTATTAGCTTCTACAGTCAATGTAACAAATGACCACAGCTCAGTCGTTTGACACAGCAGAAATTTATTCTCTTATGGCTCTGGAACTGCAAAGTCCAGAACCTCATGGGGTTGAAATCTGGGTGCTGGTATGGCTTGGTTCTTCTGGAAGGATGCGGGGCAGGGGGTCGGGCTCTGATCATTATCTTTTCCAGCTGCTGGTGGCTGTTGGCATTTCTTGGGCTTGTGAACTCTCATTTTCGAAGCCTGCAGCTTACCATTGCTTCTCTGAGTCTGCCTCCCTCAGCTTCTATCACATGGCTATCACCTTTTTTATAGTTCATTCCCCTCTCTCTATCTTTCTTTAATAAGACACTTATGATTAATTTAGGCTCACCTAGTAACTGAAATGAACTTCCCCAGCTTGGGGTCCCACAAAGTCCGTCTTGCAATAAAAAACAATATTCATAGGCTCCAAAAGTAGTCTACATATCTTTGAGGACTGCAGTGTTTAATTATATGTATTAACTTTTTGGACTAAGTGCTTACCAGGTAGCTGGTAAAACATTATTTCTGGATGTGTCTGTGATGAGATTAGCATTTCAATCAGGAGGCTGAATGAAGATCCACCCTCATCAATGATCCCATCTGAATAGAGCAGAAATGTGGAGGTGGAGGAAGGGCAAGTTGGTCTCTTTTGTTGGAGCTCAGACATTCTTTCCTGTCCTTGGGCTTGGGACATAGAACATTAGACATCAGCACTTCTGGTTCAGACCTTAGGGCCCTGATGAACATATTTACCATCTGCCCTTTGATTCAGACTTGGACAGAATCATATCACAGGCTTTCCTGGTTCTGTAGCTTGTAGACAGCAGATTGTGGGGTTTAGTTCCACAATTAAACAATTAGACAAGCCAGTTTCTATAACAATTCTTTGTATGTATGTATGTATGTATGAATGCATGCATCTGTCTATCTTTCCATCTATCTATCTATCTATCTATCTATCTATCTATCTATCTATCTATCTATCTATCTATCTACCTACCTACCTACCTATCTATCTCCTATTGGTTCTGTATGTCTGGAGAACTTCAACTGGCCCAGTGGTCATTATTTAGCCTGCCACCCACCTTCAAGTATGATACAAATGTATTAGGCACTTCCTGTCTACTAAATACTGTACTAAAGGCTGAGACACAGCTGTCCCTTTAAGTCTCCAGTCCAGTAATAGGTATTCCTCCTAATTTACAGCCAATAGCAGATAACCTCCTTTTAACTCTTAGTCTGTACTAACTTCTCATCTTGACCTTTAGACATAGTAACTCTTTAACCTTCAGAACATCCTGTAAGGGAAATATTATTTTTATCTCCACTCAGAAGTGGGAGAAACAGAGACATAGACAAGTTAAACAGATTACCCCAAATTTAGTAAGAAGCAAAATTGAAGTGTGAACCTAAGTGCCTAGCTAGTGAACTCTGTGCCAGTAAAGGTGTGTCCTTCCTACTTCCTGGCAGAGCGTTTATCTGGGTCTTGTTATCTTTATTCTATAGAGGAGGTGAAAGTGGTACCTTGGTCGGAAGGTCAGCCATCTATAAAGTCAGTTGGCCAAATGTTAGTTTTGTTTCTCATTGCCCGTCCACGCTCTTCTATACATTTAGTCAAAAGCCTTTGGAATGGAACAGATTGGAAGAACAACATGTCACTAATAGTATTGTCTGAACAGATTTTCTGGGTGGTTTCCACTATAATGAAAGGCAGGGAGGAGGGGCATCAGAGCTGAGAGAGAACGCCAGGACACATCAGAACACATGAAGAAGATGGAGGACTGTGTATGTAATTAAACAAGTCAGATTCTGTTCTGTGAGGAAGAAACAATGGTAAAACCAGGGCGGATGGGAGAAGGAAGAGGGAGAGAAAGGGAGTGAGAGGAGCTTGGGGAGGAAAGCAGGGCTGAGGGATGGGGAGCGGAGGCTTGACAAACAGCGACTCAAGCGTTTTGAACGTACAGAAATCGAACGTGCTTCAACGTAACCAGGCTGGCAGTGGAAGTAAATAAAGAGCAGGCACTGGAGTGGACACTTGACTGAGAGCAAGGTGAAGGGACACCGTGAAAGGAACTTATTCCCTCAGATTTTTCAGTTCAATCAAACCCCAACTATTATGACCTAGTAATTCAGGAAGTAGTCATTGAACTGCTATGTGCTCTGGACTTTTAAAAAACTTATTTTCTTTATGGGTATGGGTGTTTTGCCTGTATGTCTGTGTTTCACTTGTGTATTTGGTGCTCACAGAGGCCAGGAGAGGGTGTCAGATCCCCTGGAACTGCAGTTACAGCGAGTTGCAGCTGCTATGTGGGTGCTGGGAATTGAACCCATGGTCTGGAAGAGCAGCCAGTGCTCTTAACTGTTGATGAGCCGTCTCTCCAGCTCCACTCGGGCGTTTCTGAAGTTGAGAGGCTCTGGCCATCCTGAGTGCAATCATTATAAAATGTCTAGGTGGCAATTCGAAGATCTAACTGTGGCAGTAACATTTCAACCCCCACCCCTTGTGTGTGGAAGCAGAGGGCCACCTTGGTTGTCACCCTCAGAAGGGTCATCCATCTCCTTCCAGACACCATTCCTCATTGGCCTAGAACTCACCACTTAGGCTATGGTGTCTGGCCAGTGAGCTCTGAGGCTCCTCCTGTCTCATCCTTCTCAGGGCTGGGATTTATAAGCATGCACCAAATCATCTTTTTGACATGGGTTTTAGAGGTTGATGTTTACTGAGTCCTCCCTTCAGCCCTAAAGGAATATTTTTGCCACTGCCCACATTGAATTTTTAAAAGCTTAATTAGGCTTTTAAAATGTTTAGTATAAACATCTACTCTCTAGCCCACATTCCTTTTTTTTTAAAGGATTTATTTTATTTCATGTGCATTGATGTTTTGCCTGCCTGTATGACTGTGAAGGTGCCAGATCCCTTGAGATAGAGCAGTTGTGAGCTTTCATGTAGGTGCTGGGAATTGAACCCAGATCCTCTGGAAGAGCAGTCAGTGCTCTTAACTAATGAGCCATCTCTCCAGTCCTTCTAGCCCACACTCTATACTAGCATATTCTTGACCAGCTTTATTTATTGTTTATCCAGTCACTAGAGGCAAACTTTGAAGCCCCTGAAGTTGGAAACTTTGGGGTAGGGTCTTCTGCCATGGAATAGAGGTTGCTAATTTTCTAGAATGAAAGCTTTTAAGTTAAAGATCACTGAAACTATCTTAGTTATATTAGAAGGTCACACACCTGATCTTTTAACTTCACTTACCCACTATGTTACACTAAAAGGCCCACATCTCTTGAATTTTACTGCCACAAATTCTAGAGTTAGAGCATTTTCTGTTCTGTTCTCCACACATGGCTCTTCCACAGGCTGGAGGAAGGGTTGGTCAATGGGTGGGTGAGATTAGAGCTGCTTTCGTGTGGATGTGGGCTGTGTGGCAGAGAAGGTGGGTTGGATCAAGGCTTGTTGGGGCTGGGTGAATGGAGGATCAATATCACTTCAGATGATTCTGTTCCAAATGATCATATGTCAGAGCCAGAAGAGAGCTTATGATGCGGGATTCCCCTCTGTTTGCTGTGTATATGTTTTATTACCATTGTTTAATGAATAAAGCTGTTTTGGCCAATGGCTTAGCAGAGCAAAGCCAGGCAAAAAAATCCAAACAGAGATATAGAAAGTAGGCGGAGTCAAGGAGATGCCATGTAGCTACCCAAGGAGATGGCTGGAGCCACAGCCTCATGGAGATATATAGATTAATAGTAATGGATTAATTAAGAAAAGAGCTATCTAGGAACACACCTAAGTCATTGGCAAAACATTATTGTAATTAATAACATTTATGTGTGATTTTTTTTTAGGTCTGGGCAGCAGGGAAATAAATGAGCAATTTCCATTTACAAGCTTAGAGCCTTTATTCATTTAATAACTAATACCTGAGTATTGGCATTTTGCTAGGTGCTTGTGAAACAGACATCTAACACCATAGCTTCTTGAATGATGTCTATGTGGTTCAGCACCTTTTATCTGGAACTAAGGGAACTAGGGTCAGATTGGAATTACTGCTTGTAAATGACAAAACCAAGATTGAAATGAGGTTGGACACTGATTTCCAGGCTTTTCTCTCCCATTGCCTCCTCATCCTTCTAACTCGGTGGTTCTCACCCTTCCTAACGCTACGACCCTTTAATGCAGTTCCTCATGCTGTGGTAACCCCAACCATAAAATTATTTTCTTTGCCATTTCATAACTGTAATTTTGTGACTATTATGAATTGTAACATTAATATCTGATATGCAGATGGTTTTAGGCGGCCCCTGTGAAAGGGCCATTTTAGCCCTGTGGGGTCAAGAACCACTGTTCTAACTTGTTCTTATCTGCTTTCCCCTTCTGCAGTGATTCATCTTAGGCCACTGTTCTCCAGAAGCTCACTTCATTGTACTCCTCCAAGCTTGGTTGTCCGTGGACTCTCATCTCCAAGACTGGAGCAGTTTGTTCCATATTGATAAGGGAGTTTCCCCCTTGATTGCTGTTACAACAATCCTTCAAGGACTTCACTGTTTCTACAGTACTAGATTTATGGCAAGCTAAATAATTGCTTAGGTGGATAATTGAAAAATGCATGCTGCATGACTCTGCTTATATGCAATTCTTAAAAGGAAAATTGCATTTTTAGGAAATTCTAGAACATTTTAGAAAAGGGAAATATATCGACTATTATCAAAGGTAGGCACTCACTGTGAAGGACCATAGTGGAACTTTCCGTGTGAAGGAAGAAAAAGCCTGTCTCCTGAGTGTGATGGCGGATACACATATATACATTTACCAAACTAACCACTTAAAATTTGTGTTTTATTCTTTATAGATTGCACATCAATAAAGTAACTTTTTTTTGAGAGGGGACCTTTGAAATAGTTTTGCTATTTTGCAATGAGACAAATATGATTGGTGTGGGAAGTCCTTCTGTATATGTGTTGCTTTTATTGGTTCATGAATGAAGAAGCTGCTTTTGGCCAGTGGCTTAACAGAATATAGTCAGGCTGGAAAAGATTATATAGAGAGTAGGCAGAGTCAGGGAGAAGCCACGTAGCTGCCATAGGAGACAGATGCCTCCTCCAGAGTTTGCTGAAACTTTGCTGATAGGCCACAGCGTCATGAAGATGCACCGATTAATGGAGATGGATTACCTTAGGATATAAGACCTAGTTAGAAATACGCTTAAGCTATTGGTCAAACAGTATTGCAAATAATATAGTTTCTGTGTGATTATTTCACAGTATGGGAAGCTGGGAATGAACTAACAGCTTACCCCAACATATGATCAAATGAGTTCAGAGGCAGGGTTTAAAATGCGAAGATTAGCACGGGTGCCTCCAGCCAGGGAGCAGGAGACACGGGTGGACATGTCTACACTGTTCATTTCTTTTTTTTTTTAAAGGTTCTATTTATTTATTATGTATACAGTATTCTCAGTATTCCGTCAGAATGTATGCCTGCACACCAGAAGAGGGCACCAGATCTCATTACAGACGGTTGTGAGCCACCATGTGGTTGCTGGGAATTGAACTCAGGACCTTTGGAAGAGCAGGTAGTGCTCTTAACCACTGAGCCATCTCTCCAGCCCCTACACTGTTCATTTCTATGTGCCTGCCAGGGTGCAGCATTTTGTTGCAGTGATTCTAGGGTTTAAAGGTAGAGTTTGCTTGCTTGTTTGTTTGCTAGCAGGGGAACAGTGGCACTGGGGACAGAGCAACAGGCTTTTAGCCAAACCTTCCCTCTAGGACCCAACTTATAAAGCACTGCTCTTGCCCTGGAGGGTGACTCACAGCCATGTCTTTAGAGGGGTGTGTGCCTATGTGTATATTTGCCTATGGCTAATTCAAAGACTTCTCAAACACAGTCGTGATATTTGATTTTCCCTCTATGAACTGAGTTGAAAACTTTACTATCCCAAGTGAAATCCTCTCTGCTATTTGTTTTAAGTATGATTAGGGGTTAAGGACAGAGACTGAATTCTAAGGCTATCATGGTTTAATTTCCTTCTGGGGAATTTGATATGGCATTTTCCTGGCATTGACTCAGTTATTAGCCTGGATATAATACTGGCCCACTCCATGTCTGAATATGGTGGGCAGCTTTTTAAAAAAATATTTATTTATTATGTATTCAGTGTTCTGCCCACATGACAGAAGAGGGCACCAGATCTCATGATAGATGGTTGTGAGCCACCATGTGGGACTGGGAATTGAACTCGGGATCTCCAGAAGAGGAGCCAGTGCTCTCTAAGCCATCTCTCAAGCCCCGGTGGGTAGCTTCTTGCACGTGTGTTTGCACACTCGTGTTGGTGGCCACACCCACTCTTCTTTCTGTTCATTTAGAACTGTTTCAAACTCCAGAAAGCAAGAAGCTATGCTAGTTCTCACTGTAGTGCATAGGAAATAGTTCCTGTGGTTGCCAGATAAACACTTATGGGCCATTTCTTTCTTTCTCCATTTCTAACTTCAAATTACAATTGCAATATCACATTTAAGAGGCTCCACTTACACTTGCTCGCTGTCCAAAATCAGTTGCCCCGACAGACGAACCCCAGAGCTAGCAGAATCATTGCCAGGGCGCCCAGGCAATGACGGGCTCAATGAAGTTACCCGCTTTCTCTTCAGCCTCGCCCCAGCCTTGGGGTGACGGACATTCCATCTGGGGGAATGAATCACTAGGAACTTAATCCTAGTAATACCTTAGATTTGCTGGGCACTTTATGCATTTCATGGTGCTTTCACACGAATCATACTGATAACCACCCGAGAAGTGTATTGGACAGATACTAACCCAGCTTTATTGGTGAAAAGCCCAGGCTCAGAAGACGTGAGATTTGCCGAAGGTCAGGTGGTGAGTCAGCAGTGAACTGGGAAGCAAACCAACAGCCATGGATGATTAACCAGACAAGGAGAGAATAGAAATCCTTTAAAACGACCACAAAGGGATTAATCAGACAAATATATGAGCAGGCAGCCACAGTTTATTGAATGCCTACTATGTACCAAGTGTTCTAAGAGGTGCTTCATGTATATTATCATATTCAAGGTCATAAAACTGTGTAGGATCATGACTATATAGGAAAATAACTTTTTAAAGTTATGTCTTTTTTGGGATTATTCTATAATGACCTCATTTCCCTCTTCCCTTTCCTCCCTATAGACCCTCCTATATACCTCTCCTTGCTCTCTTAAATTCACGACCTCTGTTTTATAGAGGTTGAGGTCTCCTGGGCTCTCCCCATCCATGTTAGCATGTCTATTGTTGTGTGCTTGTTCTGCTCAAGTTAGGTGGCCATGTTGGTGAGACTGTGTGGATGTAGCTTCTGACATTCCTAAGACACAACCTCACAGCAAACTTCCTGGTCCTCTGGCTCTTACAATTGTTCTACTTCACTTTCCCCAATGATCCCTGAGTCTTAGCTATGGAAGTTCTATTTTAGATGATAAATGATTCTTATCAGCATATTCACAAGGAATAATACCCTAAGACTCCTCCAAAACAAGCAACTTATTCAAAGTACTAAAAGGAAATATATTCACCACCTTTTGTATTTTCTTACTTATTTATTTGACAAAAAGATAAGTGCATGATGTAGAATGGTTAAATAGAACTAGTTAATGTATCCCCTTCCTCATATACTTATTTTTAGGAGAACGTTTTTATTATTATATTTTTATTGTTATAATTATTATACTATTGCATATTAACTGTACAGATTAATGACTTCACTGTGATATTTCCATACATGCATATATCATGCATTGGTTATTTCCACTCATCATTCTTTTTATAACTCCACCCTTTTCCTTCCCTTGATACTCTTTTTAGACAGACACTAGAAGTCTGAATATACATTCAGATCTGCCTGTTTTGTTTTATTTAGTTAGTTTTTTGTGATCTGGTCTCATGTAGCCCAGGCTGGCTTTGAACTCACTCAATAGCTGAGGATGACCTGGAGCCTCCAATCCTCTTGCCTTCATCTTCCAAGTGCTGAGATTGCAGACGCAGGGCACCGTGCCTGGCTTCTTTTGTTTGGTGGTTTAGTTTCCACCCATGAGAGAGAACACGTGGCACTTGCCTTTCCGTGTCTGGCTCAGTTTGCCCAACGATTCCATCCATTGTCTTGTAACTGACAGGATTTCATTCTTCCTTATGGCTGAATTACACTCCATATTGTCTTTATCCAACCATCAGTTGATGGGTACCTAGGCTGGCTTCACACCTTCGCTGTCTTGTAAATAAACAAGCCTAGGCAAGCATCTGTTTTGTATGCTGAATTCATGACTTTTGGACATACATGTATGTGCTCAGGAGTGGGGTAGTTGGGTCATATGGTGGTTCTGTTTTTTGAGGAACCTCCATATTATCCTACACACACACACACACACACATACACACACATCCTATACATATATATCCTCTATACTGATGTATCTCTCACCAATTACTCAAAGGTTCCTTTCCCCCACATCTTTGCCAATATGCCATTTTTGTTTTTGTTTTTAATAATTAATAGTCATTCTAACTGGAGTGAGATAGTTTCTGATTGCAGTTTTGATTTGCATTTCCCTGAAAGCTAAAGATATTGAATATTTTCTATAAATTTATTGACTATTTCTTCTTTTGAGAATGATTTATTCAGATAACTTGCCTGCATTCTTATAGGATTTGCTTGTGTTTGTGGGAAAAATCCTTACCATATTCTCCTGAAGCAATTTTTGAAGGAATGCTCTGCTGTTAACTACAGACGCCACATGGCACATGTCTTTGGTTTCCCCCACATTCTGAAGCTTGACATCCTTTGACAACAATTTCTCTCCCTCAGCTCCTGGTCACCATCATTGTATTCTCTGCTAGACTTTTAGTTTCCACACATAAGTAAGATCACGTGTTTTTTGTTTTTCTGTGTTTCGCTTATTTCACTTAGCACAGTGACCTCCAGATTCACCCATGTTGTCACAAATGACAAGATTCTTTCCTTTAAAAAAATTCCTTTAGTTTTCATTCTGTTGTTCTTTATATCACAGTTTTAAAAAATTTATTTACTCATTTTTAATTTATATGTATGTGTGTATATGCCTGCATAAGTTATGTGTGTTATTACTTGCCGGTGCCTGAAGAGGTCAGAGGATGTCGGATCCCCCGGATCTGGAGTTACAGACAGTTGTGAGCTGCTGTGTGGGTGCTGGGAATTGAACCTGAGTCCCCTGGAAGAGCAGCCAGTGCTCTTAAGAGCTGAGCCATCTCCCCAGCCCTCTTTATTTGTTTTCAGTTTGAGGAATGCCCATGCTGTTTTTTTGACTAGTGAGATTCATTTGCATCCCCATCAACAGTGTACAAGAGTTCTGTTTTCTTTACATCCTCAGCAATAGCTCTCTGCTGAGGTACTTTTTCACTATGATTTTAATTTACACTTCTCCAACGTTTAGTAATGTATAACATTTCTACGTTATTTACATGTCTTCTGTTGAGAAATGTCAGTCAGGTCTTTTGCCTGTTTTGATTCTTTTCCTTTTTTGCTATTCACTTTGTTGTTGTTGTTCCTTACAATTTTGAGGTTGTAACCCTCAGGTTTATAATTGGTGATTATTCTCCCCCTTCCATCCACTACCTCTTCACTCCGTTAATCATTGTTCTTTTAATAAGAGCATCCAGACTTCAGCCTCCACCACCTTCTCAAGCTCCACCATCATTACTACGCTTCATTATCATTCTGATTTTCATTTTGTTCTCAATCTCAACTTCACTCATAGTCTTCCCTTCTTCACAAGATCAGAAAGAAGCAGTCTCGTGAAGAGTATTTCACGATAAGGAACTTCATGTTTCCTGAGTTCACAACCGCAAGTATCTTCCATCGTGACAGCACAGATTTGGACACACCATCTTTCTCCAGTCAGTCTGCATATTGTTTGAAACATTTCTATTGAATTAACTTGTCTGTTAGGGTAGGAATTACGGTTATACTCTCTTTTTTCCGGTTAAAAAGCTAGAGTTGTTATTTTTGTACTCTAGAAAGATCATCTACTCTTGTTCTTGAGGTTGACTTAATCACACTCACAAGAGACATGCCCTCACCACTTTCATTTGTTACATGCTTTGGATCTGGAGGTTTATCGCTTGTCCTTGTCTTTGAGGTTCCTTGTTTGCTATGATCATCATAATTTATTATGTATTCACTTATTCAGCCAACATACGTTTGCCACTCTGTGTAACAGAATGAAGCAAGAACGATATTCAACCCCAGATTCAAATCTAGTGCCATCAACTACCTTTTTCTCATTTGACTGTGTTTTTCTTTGGCTGTGTAGCTGTTTTGCAAGTGGTAATTTGACTTAGAAGAATAACCATAATTTTGTTTAAAGTTCTGAAAGAAGTAGGAGATACCTCAGCTTTTGAGGGCCTCCGTGGTTCTTTTCAAATGGTCCCTTTAACCACAAGATGGTCACCATCGCTCTTATTCACATGCTTCGCATTTTTTACTATTCAACCAGATGTCTCCACTTCCTTTTATGCGGAGGAAGGTTAGGTTAAATAAAATCTCTTTCCCCAAAGAAGAAAGGAACCAAGAAAGATTAAGAACAACTGTACAGAAAAGAAAGGGGAAAGAACATTCACGATTCACGATTCTTACCCACTAACTTGGTTTATTTTCTCTCTCTCTTTTTTTTATTGTACTATGTCATATTTGAATTTTCTTTATTTTTTCCCATATTCTTTTATTTTTTTTACCTTCAACACTAACTTGGTTTATTATCCTGGGATACCTCAGTCAGAGCTACAAGGTGCCTGTGATCTGGGAATATGACAGATAGCAGGATTTGTGGAGTTCTAACCAGACTGGCTGAATCTTGGTGAAGAACTCTATAGATATGCACGATGTCCTTTCTTTTCAGTGTGCTGATTTAGAATTGGAAAATATTTGTGTGGTTATTTTTTCTAGAACCTTCTCATTGGGGACCCTATTGCATCTCTTAGAAGAAAGATATGTGGGTAAAGAGCATCAGTTTCTGAGTATATGAATGAGCTCTGTTGCTCCCTCTCTCCCTGCCATCAAACCCAGGGCAGTGATAATGTTGCTGCAATTTCCATTCTTTCACAGTTCACCATGGCACGATTACAATGTAGACTGGGTTATCTATATTTAAGAAAATGAGGGCATTGCACATACTCTGTGGTGTGGAGCAGAATAAAAACGTTGGTATGTGGGCCTTTGACATTGCTCAGTGTGTAAATGGTGCTTGTTGCCAAGCCTGATAACCTAAACCTGATCCCTGGGATCCAAATGGTGGAAAAATACCAACTCCTGAAAGTTGTCCTTTGACCTCCACCTATGTGCTATGACACACACATGCCTCATTCCCAAAATTAATTTGTCTAATAAAACGTGTGTTTTTTTAAAAAGTCGGTACATCCTTTACCAGTAAAGCTCCTTCATAAATAGGGGCTCCCTTATCTCCCTATACTCATTTGCCATATGGTTCCTCAATCAAAAATCCCTCGTACAGGTTAGCTCCAAGTTCCCTTAGCCCCTCCCCCACAGGATGCAAATCTCCCCTCAGCTCCCTTTGGGAGGAACGCCTTTCTGCCTTTCCCAATCCTTTCCTTCCTCTGAGGTCCACTTCAGACCAACCTCCTCCATCAAACCCTCTCTGACAGCTCCTGCCCAGTTCCTTCTTCCTTCTCCGACCAACCTCCTACTGCACAATGGGGCGGGATAACAATAGCCCTCATTGGCCTAGCGGTTGACCGGCACTGGCCTTAGTCTTGACTTCCACAAGCTCCCAAGATGGGTGTGGACAATGAAAATCCAGACCAAGGTAACGTTGCAAGTAAATAGTAAGACTGGGTCATCAGTTCAGCAGTCCAGCGCTTCCTCGATTGTACAGCTTTAGACCCCAGCCTGACCAAGCACTGGGAGGGCAAACGGCAGATTCAGTCTCTACCTGCGTGGGGACTGTTGGATCAGCCCTGCCAGGTCTTCCATCTTTCTTCCTGCTCGGCACCTGCTCCCGCCTTAAAGCCACTGATTCTTGAGCCAGGAACAATGAGCACTTATGGGTGAGACTCTGAAACTGAAGAGGATAAAGGGCTGTTTCTCCAGGGACTTTTGGTCTGTTGTCCACGGAGGCCATCTACCAGGGCCACGCTTTCCCCAACGGGCCCAACTGGAGGCCTCGTTCTAAAGCACAGCAGAATGAGGACATGATTTCACTTGTTTGTTATATGAGGTTTTTTTTATTATTAAAAAAAGAGGCTATTTTAAAAAGCACCAGTAGAGAAAATCTCTCTCCTCTTGCTGAGTGACATTTCATGTCTGTTCACATCACTATGTCAATCTTTGAAGAAAAGGGCTAAAGCAATTCTCTTTCTTACCAGACAAAGGGAAGAACTGGGTGTTTCCCTGGTAGAAGACACAGATGTGATGAGTGAAGCCTTAGGATTGAAGCTGACTCACTGACATTGGGGGCCTGAGGTGGGTCAGAGCTTTCAAAATCAGCGAATGCTCCCGCGGCTCTGGTTACACACCTGCCGGCTGCAGTCAGCCTTGGGATTGTCAGCATTTGGGACAGGACTCGGGGAAGATCTTCAGCTTAGTTTAATTCTTTCAAAATGGATCTTCTCAATATTAGGTAGGTGAGGGATTTATTTTTAAATAACTTAAACAATCAGATTTCACTCACACATATACACACATGCATATGCCACACAAATGCATGCATTTGCATACGATTAGAGTTCACCACAGCCTGGGAGAGCATGCAGATAATTCCTATTTTTATCTAACACGTTTTTTTTTTTCAGTGTAACATTTAAAAAGCAGTACCCCCGCCCCCACCAAGACAGGGTTTCTCTGTGTAACAGCCCTGGCTGTCTGGAATTCGTTCTGAAGATCAGGTTGGCCTCAGACTCAGAGATCCGCCTGCCTCTGCCTCTCGAGTGCTGGGATTAAAGGAGTGTGCCACCACCACTTGACAGAATACTTTGTTTTAATAATCTCTTATGGTCTGGGCAATAATGAGTGCCCTTGGAATCTTTTCACATGGGATCCTTCAGATGCCTCAGGGTACTATCAAATGGCCACAGAGGCTCTACACACCCACCTGATGGTTCCCTCTCTTTTATGAAGCTGCACTGGCCAGGAATCTTTTTCTAAATGGCCTCTTCAAGTGGGCAGTTGGAGCTTCCAGACGGCAGGCAGGGCAGACTCTGTGTGCCCAGATGTCCCACTTGGCAGTTAGTGGACTCCAGAGCAAACTGACCCAAAAGTCATCAACCAGAGCCGCAGTTTCTTATGATCTAATCTTTGAAGTGTCACAAAATCACTTCTGTCGCATGCTATTGGCTAACCTAAGTCACCAAGGGTCAGCCAGATTCAAGGAAAGAGAAATTAGAGCCCACAGAAAAATAGAAGTCACAAAAAAAAGCTGCCTGCAACCTGCCGCAACCCCTCTGCCGTTCGTTGACCACCAAGCGAATGGATGAACATGCAAAAGCAGAGGTTGTTAGAAGTATGGTTGGAGGCAGCAGTAGCATAAGTCGTCATGTCTGACTGGCTCTGTGAAAACACCCAGCCACACTGTCGTAATACCAGAAATCGGTATATGTTCTATGTGCACCACCCCTTCAGCCTATATGGAGTAGGTAGAAATACGCATGGGTGTGGTATCTCTCTAAACTGGCCTTGCACACCTGCAGTCCTCATTCTGCAAACAGGCTGGAATGCATCATGCATTTATTTGTTAGGTTGATGTCCTGTACAATGCGATCTGCCCGTGTAGAGTAACACAGCGTTAGTGTAGATTAACAGTGTTACATGGTGTACCAAGATACGGTAAGTGTGCTTTTTACTCTCAGGATCAGGGATGGTGATTTCTCCCCCATCTTCCTGCTATGTTATTGTTTTCCAGACTAAATAGTAAGCAAAACTGGAAAAAAACCGGAGCAACCTTATAGGTGGTAAAGAGAAATAGGAGGAGCAATTGCCATGAACGCTGTTTTCTGAAGTCCGTGGTTATTCCATGAAGGAAGCATCAATTTGCACCTAACAGAAGCAAGAACGGGACATGGGTGGGGGTGGGGGTGGTAACGACTTGATTTTCGGGTGGAGAGCTTGTCAGATCCTAGCCACCCCTCCACACCAAGAAATTCACCCTCTGTGTGCCCAGATGCCAAACAGTCTGGCGAACAATTCTTGGAGCAGGCGTTGTTTGTGTGGAAAGAAATCTTCATTGAAGGGAAGAACTGTCCTAACCTGTGGTTGGTGAAATCGGGGCAGTTCTTAATGCTGCAGCTCAGGGAACTTCTGAATGAGCCATCAGAAAAGTAACAGCGAGCCACTGGCCGCTTGAGCGAAAGGAACGTCAGACAGCCCAGGGGATCCGATTTGTACACTGAATATGCTGACTGCGATCCTCTTCTCCGGATTAGAGATGATTTACTTCTAGTCCTGAGGCATGTCGGGAGGAAGCTGAGTGGGGAGAAGACAGATGGGCGTGTCTGACACCGGCGAAGGAATTGAATACTAGGGCTCCATCTGCAGGCCTTTCCGGATGGTTGCAGCGGCAACCCAGGTGCAGCTACGCAGTGGTCCTGGTTCAGGACTGAAGAGAATCTTTTGTATTTTGCCCTTTAGTTTCTGACAGCATCGCTTCCTAGCTTTCAGTGTACAGTTCTTCCGCAGGTTTCATCGGATTTATACCTAAATAGTTCTTCTGATTAACTTGTAAATGATTCCGTTTATTTAAATTCTGCCTCCGAAAGTACATCGCTAACAAAAATAATTTTCTTTTTTGAAGACAGTCTCATTATTTGGCTCTGGATGACCTTGAACTCCTAACTCTGCTAGAACTCTCTGAGTTCTAGGATTGCAGGTGGTCACCTCACAATTTGCATGGTGATCTTACATCACACAACCCTGCTGAACTCATCACTAGGTCTAGGAGTTTGTTTTGTAGATTCTCTAGAATTTTCTACTTAAATGCTGTCACTATGAATAAAGACTTTTTTTTCTTCCTTTAAGAGGTGGGCACTTTTCTCCTGTTAATCAAGTGGGTTGCGGTCCTCTGTGCAGGGTTAGGCAGGTGTGGTGAGAGAGCGTATTTCCCACCTTTCTGACTGAAAGGGAGAGTACCTGTTTTCATCATTAGTATGAGGTGAGCTGGAGGCTTCTAAGACAGGGCTCAGCTGGTAAAGTGCTGGCTACATAAGGGCCAGCACCTGAGTTCTGATGGTCCTCAGAATCATTGGGGAGAACTACGCACGGGTTCTGTAAACCCGCACCAGGAATGGAAACAGAGGCAGGGGGATCTCCAGTGTTCACCGGCTAGCAAGTCTGGCCAAATGGATGAGTTCCAGGTTCAGAGAAACCCTATCACAAAAATTAAGGTGGAAAGCAACAGAGGAAGATACCCAAGTTGTCTATTGACTTCACACGCACACACGCAGGCACGCACTTTGATTATATTCGCTGTTCCTCTTCTTCCCTACTTAGACACCTACCGTATTTCTCCTTGGTCCATGTCTTTATCTTAAAATCACCTAACTTCCACACGTGAGAGAAAACATTTGCTCTTGGTCTTTTTGAGTTTGGCCTTTTTCACTTAAGTTACTTATCTCCAGTTCTATTCGTTTTCCTATAAATGACAATCTTTATGGCTGAATAAAACTCCATTATGTATATTGACCACATTTTCTTTACCCATCAGTCTGCTTATGGGCATCTAGGTTAGTTCTGTAACTTGGTGGTGTGAACAGTGCCACAATAAACTTGAGTATGTAAGTATTTCCGTAGTGATCTGGCTTTGATTCTTTTGACTGTGCACCAAGAGGAGCCGTGACAGGACCATACGGAAGTCCTGTTTTTGGTTGTTTGAGGAGTCTGCACGCTGTTTCCCACAGTGATAGCTGGTTTACATTCCCTCCAGCGGTGAATAAGGACTCTTCCCCCAATATCCTTGGCTTCATTGGTTCTTTGTTTGCTTAACAACATATACATCAAATATCTTTGGTTTATGAAAGGCTACTCAAGTTATTATCTACTTTTTTCTTGAGTGAGTTTTGGTAGTTTATGTAGGGAACTTCTCTATTTTATATGTTATTAAATGTGTTGGTATACCTTTTCATAGCATTTCCTTAGTTTTTCAATATATGCTGGGGCTGTAGAAATGTCACCTGTTTCATTACTTACGTTGCTAATTTTTATTATCTCTTTTTCCTGAGTAACCTGGGTAGAATTTATTAATTTTACCAATTTCTTCCAAGAACTAAGGGGTTTCCTTGATTTTTATATTTTTCTTACTTTTAAAATTCCATTCCTACTGTATTATTATCGCATGTTTTCAACTTACTTAAAATGTTTTCTCTGTTTTTCCCCTAGTTTTCTGAGGTGTAGTCTGAGAGGAAACAGACAATTTTTTTCATTGCCTTGAGCCTTTTCTTTAGTTTTTAAAAAGTAAATGAATTTATCATTGCTGTGTTTACATGATGTGTATATTTAGGAGAGGGCACTGGGGGTCAGAGGACAAGTCTGTGGAGTCGGTTCTCTTCTGGAAAGCTCTGTGTGGGTCCCAGGGGCCCCAGGAGGCCCACACCTGCCTTCCCCTGACAATCACTTGCCTACCTTTTCCTGCTTTTCTGGTAGATACTTTGCACTCTACATGTACCCTGAGGAGGGCTTCAGCACTATCGCATAAACACTAATCTGCATTTCCATTTTCTTCCAGTTTAGAATACTTTCTAATTTCTCCTTTGATTCTTATTTAATTCGCAGGTTATTCAGAAGTTGTCATTTAATTTACAAATGCTTAGGCATTTCCTAAAGATTGTTTTGCTTGTTTGTTTCCATTTTCATGCCATTGTGGTCAGAGAACATCCTTTGTATGACATGAATTCCTTTAAATTGATTTAGACTGGTTTTATGGATGAACATGGTGAATATTCTTCATCCACAGAACAAAAACATGATTTTTGCTATTATGTGGCATGCTCTGTAAATGTTAGCTTTGGCTCCCTTTTCCATACCCCAATTTTCTTATCACTTATTTTATGTGAGTAAATACTTGTTTGTTTTGTTTTAAAATGTCCCTGAAAGGTAGACAAAATAAGAACAATGTAATATGAGGTTTTATAACATGTGCAAGCATGATGTGTAACAACAGCACAGAGGTTGGGCAGGAGATGTGGAAACAGACTTTTATGATTCTCTTACGAAGTCCTTGGAGTGTTGCAGTGTCTGGTGAAGGCCAGCTGCGCTGCTTTACGCATTGTACAAGTTATAAACACCGTATCGCATTATTACATTTTCTTAGTCAATTAGCTTTCAAGGAGATGCGAAAAACAAAACAAACATGCATTTTAACACACAGTTAGCATTTCCAGTGTTCTTTATTCTGCTCTGCAGATTGGTATTTTAATTTGTGGTTGTTTTCCCTCTGAAATATTTTTTTTACATACTTTAATAGCAGCAGATGAGCCCTTGGCTTTTGCTTTAGAAAGGTCTTTCCATGAGGTTTGCAATTCTTGGTCAATACTTTTCCACTAATATTTTAATGGTGTTGCTTCGTTGTTTGCTCATTTGTATTGTTTCCAAAAGAATTGTGCGATCAAGCAGGGTATGGTGGTGAACATCTGGAATTCCAGTACTTGGGCTATGGAGGCAGGAGGATCTAAGTTCAAGGCTAGCTTCAACTGCATACCCAGTTTGAGGTTTCTGTTAGAAGCTGATTATCCTGCCTTGCCTACCTGGCCATTTAGCAGGGGTTAAATTTTGTTGCCGTTTCTTTGAACTTAGGTTCACAGTTGGGATTATTCTTATTCATGCTACTTCAACTAATACTGTTGCACAGTGGATGGTTTTGCTTTTGCTGGAGACTTGGCAGTATTTGTGAGTTGATGTTAATGAAGTCTTAGGACTCTAAGGAAAAACAGTGCTTGCACACAGACACAGCAGTTAATTTCACAGCAGATATTTCTTGGATGACAGGATCTGTCATCTTGTTTGAATATGTCCCTCAACTGCTATCAGAAAGGAAAGCAAGAATTCATTCATTAATACTTAGGTTTTTCAGTGGATGCGTTTTCTAACCTCAAGTAGTATTTTAGCAATGTTTGTCAGACCTGGATATAAGTGCAAAAATTTCAACAGACACTCTGCATGGTTTTCTCAGTTCCTCCCTGATTTTGAGTAAATACTCTCAGCAAGCAAACCTATAAAGGAAGAGCATTGCATACCCACTACAGTGAATACTGCAAGGACGAACAAATAACAGGAAGCTTTGGTGGAAGCAACTCATGTTCCTTTAGTGGTGAGTGGATGGAGTGTGACACACAAACACGCACCTTGGACTATTACTCCGATTGTGGGAGGAAGTAAGTTCTGGCATATACTGCAACATGGATGAATCTTGAAGATCGTCTGTGCTGTGTGAGTGTGGAATGTCTAGGGTAGTCACTTCATAGAGACAGAAGTGGCTCTCAGAGACTGAGGAAGGCAGCTGCTTCGTGGCTATGGAGTTTCAGTTTTGTGAGGTGAAAAGTTCTGAAGAGAGTTGCCCGATTGGGATATTGCAGAAGTGGCTAAGTTCTATGGTATGCATTCTACTACAGAAAAAAAAACCTATAACAAAGTGCAAAATAAATCAAAAGTATAGTGATAACAAATAAGAAATCTAGTCACATAACATTAGAATTAAAAAAATTGCCAGAATATTTTCTGGAAAAAGAACATTGAGAATTCATCTAGAAAGTCCAGTTTCAAATGGGTTTTTTCCTTTTTCTTGGTGGGAGAGGAGGGCTGGTCTGGCTGTGTAGCCCTGGCTAGCTTAGAACTTGCTGTGCAGACCTGGGTGACCTCATACTTGTGGCTCTCCTCTTGCCTTCTGAGTGCTGGGATTACAGGTGTGCACCGCCATACCCAGCTCAAACATATTCTTTCAAACCATGTAGGAATAGAATGGCTGCTATCTAAAAATATAGGTATTTCCTGTGTGATTACATAGTCTGAACTATGAAACAGATGGAATAGCTATTTTAAGCTCTTCTTTATGAACCCCACACCTGTATCTGCCCCAAGTTCATTTCAGGGGGTCACATGGTCCCCCAGGTATGGGTTTTGCTTTTCTGTTTCTTCTGTGTTACTCTGTTTCAAGCACTTGAGTGGCATTTTGTTTGATGCTAGAATTTCTGTATCGTAAAATACTCTGGGTTTTTGTTCCAAATGACTTGGTTGAATCATTTAAAAACATTATTTTTAAGATTTGTTAGGTATAGCAGGGTGGTGGTGATGCAGCACTTGGGAGGCAGAGGCAGGTGGATCTCGGTGAAATTGAGGCCAGCCTGGTCTACAGAGTGAGTTCCAGGACAGGCAAGGCTACACAGAGAAGCCCTGTCTTGAAAAACCAAAAAAACCAAACTAAGCAAACAAAACCCACCACCACCACCAACAAAATTCCCACCATCTGTTAGGCAGGACTGCAATCATGTTCAGCTTTGAAGTAATTAGTCTTTATTTCTGACTACATAACCGTGCTGTGGTGCCTTTGTGACCCTTGAGGCTTCCAAGTTTGGCTGGTGGGAACGGCTACATTCCTACCCTGTGTGGGTGCCACTCACTTCTAACCATTCCTGGGGTTCTCTATCTTGTCTCAGTTTCCTTTGATGTAGGACTGACCGGTGTGCAGCTCAATAGTCAGGTGGGATCTCTCTGCAAACTTCTAGACTGTCCGTTATCTGCTAGGGCTCCCCTTCCTTTCATCTATTCTAAGAACATTAGTCGCCTTGGTCTCCCACACCCTTAGCTCTGTTTCTCGGGGAGCCTGCCCAGTTCTGCCTGGGCCTCTTTTCGTGCACTGCGGCTTGGAAACTGTCTCAGGGCAGTGAGTGGGGAGTTGTCATGCATGCCATCCTTCTCAGGGATCAGGGTCCTTCTGATATCTGGTGCTTTCCAAACTGTTGTTTAATGTATTTTGTTAACTTTTCAATTGCTTTAGGTGGGAGGGGGAACCGGCCCCCACTAGTCGTTTCATATTGGCTGGAGGTCAAAGCCTGCAACTAAACATTCAGGCACACTTCTATCCTGAAAGCTATTTGCATTTTTTATGGAATAAAAATAATATATATATTCACCGAGTAAAACACTGGGATTGTGCACTCGAAAATTATTCTTGGCCAAGTGACCGGTCCTTTGCTTTGGTAGCGATGCCGTTGCTCCTGCTAAAATGGTAGAACAAAGCTACGACTGAGTCTAAACCAAAGCTGCATTAAATCACTGTGTGTGTACTTCACAATGACTGCTAAACACAACTGTAGCTCTAGGCACAGCCACTTGAGCTGGAGCAGCGGCATTAAATCTTGGCCTCACTCAAGTATGGCCCATTCTGTGGTTTGCTGTAGAGCTGACACGCCAATGACATTATGAGGAGGAAGACGAAACTCAAAGGTAAGATTTATAAACATGCGCTCCCTGCTCTTAGATTAAGTGTCCCTGAAGACTTCAACATAAAGTGGATCTCTCTAAGACAAAATCCCGACCATGCTCGTGAGCTGATGCCTTCTGTTCGGATAGCAGTTAAAGTGATCAAGAGACTATGCAAATCTGACGACAGCAAGTACTAGCTGTTGGGAGTGCTAGTGGGAGGGATAAAATGCAGCGAAGTAGCAGAAACTTCTGCTAGGAGTAGAGGAATGATGGGGGTGTTTCAGACCTGAGCTGAGTTATTAGAGGGTACGTGTTCTCTCTAGAGCCTGGGTTCGGCAATTACAGCTGTGTAACCCCAGGGGAGTCACTGCATAGTCTTGCTGTGTTCCCACAGCATTACCCAGCAGTGTTGTTGCAGGCCTGGAAAAGCAAGGTGGATTCAGCCCACTCGACAGTGAGCCTGATAGACATGCCGGCTCTGGGGATCGTCGTCATCATTCTTGCTGTTGTTTTGGAGAACTTCACATGCAAGGGAGCAAGAGATGCAGAGTACATGGGGCATCATCAGGGAAGGCCTTGAAAAGGTGGAAGCTGAGTTAGGGTTTGAAGCAAGGGAAAAATTCCAACAAATGGGATATACAGGGATTCTGGAGTGGAAAACGGTCAGGGAGAGAATGGATTAGTTCAAAGGAAAAAAAAAAACTAGGCTCTCAAAGGCCAGGAAAGAGAAATCCTGGTGTCCAGGCCTCACCGTTACCTCTGGGGTTGGCTTTGTGCACTGATATTGCTTAGGGCTCTCCAAGTGACTACACGGGTAGCTAAGGCTGAGAACCATTGTTCTAGAGGTAAACACTGTGTTTACTAGTTTGTTTCTGAGCTGTAGTAATGGTATAAGACAGTTGTCGGGGAAAAAGCCCAAGTTTATGGATTCAAAGACCATAAACTCCCAAACATTTTCATTTTGTTGAAGATCCAAGGCACACAGAAATTAGTCAATTTTGTATCTTAAATGAGACAGTGAATTCCCAACTTTTCTTTAGTTCTTATCTGTTGTCACCAGTATAAACCTGTTTTTTGTTTTCTGTTGCTGGTAATGCAGCATCGACAGACAGGGGAGCCTGCATAATATTTCAAAGAAGTTTCTTTTGGTTCATTGTTCTGGTCTAAGGTCATGTGGCTGCCTCTGGTGATAGCCTTGCTGACGTAGTCCTGGTGACGCAGAGTATCACACGGCAAGGGACAGAGAGCATGTGCGTGTATGTATTCTGGTGTCTTCCTGTTCTTAAACAGCCACAGTGTTAAATCACGGGGCTCCACCCTGATGACCTTGTCTTACCTCAGTCGCCCCCCCCCAGGCTCCTCCTCCGAGTGCCCCACAGTGGAGATTAAACTCCACCATGAGCTTCAGGATGGGCAAACCACACTGAAACCATAGCATCTTTCTCCTTTTTCCACGCCACTCCTCTTCCCCTCTTGCCTTGAGATTCACCGCTTCACGGGCAAGACAGTGCAATCCTTCCAAAGGCTCTCGGTTCAGGTTGTGGGGTGCTGTGTTTGAATTCATGTATGTAAAGGCACCCAGATGGCCGTAGACCACATCTGCAGAGCCAAACTGTTTAAAGATTCTCTCCTACCATTTTGAGCCAAGGAAGAAGGATAGCCTCCAGAAGAGGGCACACCCTGTATTTTGAGGTGCTCAAGGTGCCAGCGCTCTGACTTACAGTACAGCTCTCCCTCCTCTCTGTTTACAAAGTGGCTCCGACGTCGGGACTGGCGGTGAGTCCTGCCAGAGTTTGGGGGGGGGACGACACACAGTGTTTGTGGGAATTCTGTGACTCAAGAGGCAAAAGGTCAGCCACTTTTCATTGACAGGGTTCTTGCTGCCCCAGGTTTATCTCTGGGAATCTTGACTGGTTTCCAGGGCCCCGCTTCACCCCCATTGTTATCTGGAAACACAGGAACAGCAGTTTTGTCGTGCCAGACCGGGTTAGACATTGGACCCCATGCCCTACGCCCTTCCCCCATAAGGAAAATCCTACATCCTTCCACAGTAGTTGGAAGAGGATTCTTAAAAAACACAAACCTGTTCACGCTCCTCCTGTATGCATCCATCTCTGTCCTATTTATTCTCCCTTCTTCATCTTCTCTCTGGCGCAACAAAATCACCCCAAATAGGACCCAACACTGGGGTACACCTTATACCTGGTGACATGCCCCAAATCCCCGGAGATACTTGCCTTTCACTTTTTTTTTTCTTGACAGGGTTTCTCTGTGTAACAACCTGAACTCATAGATATCCACCTGCCTCTGCCTCCCCAAGTGCTGGGATTAAAAGTGTGCGCCACCATGCCTGGTGCCTTTCACTCTTAAACATGTCAAAAGCTCTGAAGCCACGAACGAAGTCCACAGTTATGGTAAAAATTGCTACGAGTTACACATGCGTGGCTCACACCTCAACTGCCATTATCCTACCTGGAGGTGCAAACATGACTCAGTTACCCCTAGCAGAGCTGGCATCTGTACTCACAAACCACCCTTTGATCCCCGAGAAACATACAGAAACAGGCAAGGGAGATAGGGGAACTAGAGAATGGACCCATTCCTTTCTTTTGTTCTGAAGCGACACAACCAGGAACTAACTGTTGTGCTAAGTTGGTGTGCTGAGTTCTAGAACATTCTTACAACAGACACTGACTTGACTCCAGGGCCAAGAACAGCAACTTCTGTCCAGCAATGTTTGCTGGGTCCCTCCAGCTGTCTTTGGGCAGTTCTCGCTAAATGCAAACGATTAGCATTTCCTGTTAAAACATTTCTAATAAATAAATGAATACATCATCTTCCCAAGCCGAAGCAGGTCTGCAAGCGGCCTAGGAGCTACTTACTTGGAGCTAAGGACAGACTTGGACCACCCAGCACCAACCCCCTGGCCTGGGGCCAAGGCTGCTTTTGTTTGAATTCCTGTATGAGTAACCGCTCAAGCCGACGCCGGCCAAACTCAGTGAAATATTATTTTTAATATTAAATAAATAGATGGTGGGGTGTGTTGATTTTTTCCCCTTTCAGTAAACTGCAGCATCATACTCCAGAAGCCAGCTCTTGCATTCAGAGTCCTGCAGATAGAGGGAAGTTCACGTTTTCTTTGACCCCTCCTCATGGGGCACTTTATCTCCCAAGAGACAGAGAAGTCCCAGTTGGGGTTAACAGGACCCTATTTAGAATAGCTGGGACTCTGAATGCTAACAAAGCTTGGAAAAGATCACCAACCATTTTTGATAAGTTTTCTAATGGTTTCCTTGCAGTATACAAAAGCATTGTATATAAAAATCAGAGCGCACAGACAAACAGTTGAAGTGAACGGTCCAGTAGGAGAAGCTTACTGACAAGCACAGCTGAATGCTCGCCCCGGATTTCTCATTCACGTGAACACATCATACTCAATATATGTCGACTTGATGGAAATGGACCCACACTATATATGTGTATTTTTTTAAACATGGAGTTAATTTGACATTGATTTTCTACCAATAAGTTCTCTGCTAAAACTCTTAAAGGCCTGCCTGACATCCTATCTTGTGCAGATGCCACCATGGACTTCTCCAGTCCCTTCTTGTTCTCAAGTTTTTTCTATTATAAATACAACTAGTTTAGAAACAAGCAAACATGGAAACACAAACAACCCATATCCAAATCTTTGCTTATCCCTTGATTATTTCCCCAGGATAAATTTCTAAGGCAGATCTCTAAGGCTTTGGCTACCAAATGCCAAACTACCCTCTAAAATGACTATACCTATTTACACAAACACCAGTAGGTAGTCAAAATATTCCTCTGTTACCTTTGCCACACTGCATATTAGTCTAAAAAAGGAAATCTTTGGCAATTTTTTGTTTTGGGGGGCTGGTGGAGGTGAGCACAGAGCCACGCATATTGAACAGGAGATGTGGGTAATACATGGCCAGTGAAGGGCTCAGATCAACAAGAACACTGGGATGTGACAGCATCAGGAAGGCTCAGGTATCAGGAAGTGACAAGACCTTTAAGCATTAGGATGATTGGCTGAAGTCAATACACAGAAGACCTAAGGAGAGCCAAGCTAGAGATACAGGATTTCCCAAAATAGAATCTCAGTGACATTTAATTAGAAGGAAAGACATTGAAGTCAAGGATGTCTTGGAAACACCGGGATTGACCAATTCAGAACAGTTTCTTGGTAGCGGAATTTTTCTCTACCTGTGGCGGGCTAACGTGCATGCCAGAGTTCCAAGAGGGACAGACAGCATCTGCAATGTTTCCTAAACTTATTAAGAATATATCCAGTCCTTCCCCCATCTACTTTACTTTCTATGAGCATCTCACAGGCCTAGCACTTGGAGGGACGCACTTCGAGAGCCCGTCTGATATCATAAGGGGTAGGGAATACTCTTTCACAGAAGAGAAGGTAGGACAGAATTCTTCAATAACTACCATTTGATGTGTAATATTTAATTGCAAGGGAGGCCCAAAACAGAGAAATAGACAATAGGCCTGAAAAAACTCTGGGGAAGCCAGACATTCAAGTGAGAAATTCTAAAAGTATTTAATCACTAGGTCTTTTATTGTTGTGTGAAGCTTCTTGTGGGGACACAATAGTCAGACTGAAATAGATCCTCTCCTCAGCCAGGAAGTCTCTTGCCTAAGATCAGGCACGGCAATCCACCCAAGGGCCTGCTTTTTAGCACACAGGGTCTCCAAAGAGGCAGAATCAATTCCTAAAAGCCTAAATACACGGCATACTACATACAATGCTTCATGAAGCCTTTGGAATTCCACAACAAAGAGACAATTATTTAATCAAGCTTTCTGTTGTTTTTAAAAACTCGCAAAGTAACTTATGTTAAATTGAAAGAGACATTTTGAAGTGAAACAGGGCACATAACACCCGATTTAAAAGCCTCTAGAATTTTTTAAAATTGGGTAGGATTCAAGTAGTTTTGTTAGGATTGACCCCGTGTTTCGCTGGACCAGTGTTTGCCGGCCACCCCTAACTGGGGTCTTTTTTGGGAGTGTTTCTGCAGTCAGTCACTTATCTTGGCTTGTTACTCTCTGTTCCTATCTACAGTTCTCAATTCAATGGGACTCAACGCTGGACTGTCAGGCTGACCAATAACATTCCAGAAATTTCTGTGATGTCAGCAAATGTAAATCCTAGCATCTGGTCTGATACACCAGGGTCAGTGAATGGAGCTGATTCTATTCTATTCTAGAGGAAAAGGACTTGATATTCAGTTAACCAGTCAACCCCGTCACAGATAGGGAATTGTGCCTTTGTGCTATCAAAAATAAGACACAAACCATTGTTAACTGACTTTGTAATTGCCTCAGGGGTCGGAGTTCTGAGGAAAAGAACTTCAACATTAGAAGTTTTTCTGAAAGCCTTCCAGCACCTGATAACCAGTGGAACTTTTAGAATCGACTTGAATCTCTAAGCTGCACACCAGTGGCAGCACACACGCTTCTGGTCTCATTCCTTGTGCCTGTGGCAGACATCTCCAATCCATCACTGCATTCTTTTCCATTGAGCAGTGTTTACCTCTTAATACAGCATTCCGAGCAACCAATGAATCAGCTGCTAAAAACAAAATCAACTTCCTTTCCTGCTTGGCTCTGTTTTGTAGGTGATGTGTTCATTAGCCAAGCGTGAGGGTCAGACTCAGAGTCCCCTGAGCAGAGAAACTTAAAGTCCATTAATGACGACGACAGACGTAGACATTCAAAGAACTGAGATGTAGAAAAACATGGGAATAAAAGTCTAACCTCTCGAGGCTGGAGAGATGGTTCAGTGGTTAAGGGCACAGATCTGAATTGAATCTCTAGAACCCAGAACCCATGTCAATGGCTCACAACCACCTGTAACTCCAGCTTCAAGGGATTCTAACACTTCTGGCTTTCACAAGCACTTGTACATACATGCATATACACAGACACATGTGCATACATGTAATTTTTAAAGACAAGAAAAATAAGTCTTTAAAAATATGACTTCTCTCCCATCCTCAATGACATGACAGTTAATAGTCAATACAAATCTTTATTTATTTATCTACTTATTTTTGCCTCCTGTGACCCTTTCTTAAGCACAGGTACAAGGATCAGACAGAAGGGATCAGAGTGGTTACAAAGTACAGAGAAAGAATAAGTCTGGGCTGGGGACATATCCAAAGTTACCTTGGGATAATATGGATATCACCCCTACATGGCCACAGGGTTGGGGGATCTTGGTCTCAGATAAGTTCCTTGGAGCTTAATGGCTCAGTGAAAAAGGCAGTAGAGACATTATTCTGTATCCAAGACCAAAGGGAAGTTCAATAAAGAAGGCAAGTGAGCAGGAGGTGGCGTGATTCTGTCAACCTGCCACTCAGGGAGCCGAGGCAAGAGGATAGGCGATCAAGGCCAGTCTGTGTTACATTGTGAGATCTGTCCCAGGAAGCAATAGAATATGAAGATGAAACTCGGTTGAAAACTCCCAGCCCAGGGCTCTTTCTGATATGTGTGTGCTTCTTGTGTTGGGATGTAAGCATCATCAGTTAGACATGCAAGGCCAGGAAATTATTTCAAATATTAGGATAAAATGGCCCTACTTGATGATTTTAAAGGAGCCTTTTTTTAATTTACAAAAACAATGATACATTAAGAAGCAGAAGGCATAATTTTCATGACTTTTTACAAGAAATTGTAAGATTTCAAAGGCACCGATACCAGTGGTGTTGGCCTTCTGGCTACACTCTGGCATTGTGCTTTGTTGTTCTGTGCCATTTCTGCAGATGTGGGAAGGAGGTGCCATTTCTTTACCAGGATTCCCCCATTTCTTTTTTCATTCCCCTCTTCTTTCTCCTTGTTCTTTCATTTTTGTCCTTTATTTGGGTGGTGGTGCCACAAGTGTCCTAGCACCCAAAGGCAGCTTGCTTGTGAGATTATTTCAGAAGCATGAGGCTGTAGTCAGGCCTGCAGCTATGGGAGGAGCCAGTACTCCTAGGGTAATGTAGAGAGGGATGGGGAGAGACAGAGTCACACCCTGGGCTTAGTCACTCTCATTGGGTAAGGATGGAACTGAATTTGAACTTCTCTGCTTAAATGTGTCCCAAGATACCCATGTAGGTGTATTAAGTGTATTGGTTAGCTCAGGCTGCTGTAGCAAAATGGCATAGACTTATACAATGAAAATGGTTTAATTTTTTAGTTTCAGAGGATAGAAGTTGTGATCACTCAAGGGGTCAGCACTGTCAGGCTGTGGTGAGAGCTCTCCTCCTGGAGTATAGGCTGCTACTTTCTTGCTGTGTCCATGTAAGAAAGCCGGGGTTTCTACTGTATCTTCCTATAAGGATACCAGTCCTTTCATGAGAGTCCCATCCTCATGACCTCACCTAAACCTAAGCATTTCCCAAAGACCCAGCCTCCAGATACCATTACACTGGACAGTAGGGGTTCAGCGTAAAACTTTGCACATGGGGGTGGGGAAATACAATTTAATGCATAGCAGACAGGAAAATTCAAGAGTAGCAGAAGAACCAGTTCAATGGGGCTTAAGCAACAAAGGGATTCTGTTGACACAGATAGCTGTAGGCAAACTAGGGTGGGCCTTAGGAATAGCTGCTCTGGAACGGTATCAAGAACAGCCTGTGTCATTTCATCAAAGACTAAGACTTACTTTCCTAGCATGGGTTTCAATTGAAGACTGACCTTTCTGTTATTTTTTTAAATTAATTTGTTTTGACTTTTTGGAAGTTTCATACATGAGTACACTGTATTTATATTCTTTCTGCCTCTTCCTCTCATCTCCAACCCCTCCCACATCCCCCACAACTCTCTGGAATTAGAGGTCTTATTAATATTATTATTGTTACACACACACACTATTGTATTCATTTAGTGTTGCTCATATGAACAAGTGTTTAGGACTGACCACTGGGGATTGGCTAACCCATCAGGGGGCTCATCCTTGGGGAGGATCAATCCTCCCCTCCCCTCAGCTGCCTGTGGTTCTTCATCTAGGGGTTGGGCTTTGTGAAGTTTCCCTATCCACTTTGGTATATCAACTGTTGTGGTCACTATGTAGGTCTTGCATAGGCAGCAGCATTGTGATGTCATGGGTGCGGTATGGCTGTCATGTCTAGAAGGCGGTAGCTCACACAGAAACTATATTAATTACAACACTGTTTGACCTATTAGCTCAGGCTTCTTATTAACTAATTCTTACATCTTAAATTAACCCATTTCTATCAATCTGTGTATCACCATGAGACTGTGGCCTACCAGTAAGTTTCCAGCGTGTCCTTCCCCTTCAGCAGCTACATGGTGTCTCTTGGACTCCACCTACTCTCTCTCTATATCTGTCAGATTTCCTACCTGACTTTACTCTGCTAAGCCATTGGCCAAAAGAGCTTTATTCATTAACAAATAAAAGCAACACATATATAGAAGGACATCCCACACCATCTATGATATAGAAATGAATACTTTACATTGGCATAGACTTTGGCTTATTAATACGAGTTTAGGGTCAATATTGTTATATGCTTATTTCTATTCTTGTTTAAGGTATTATGTTTATACAGTTCATTTAAAGTGTAATGTATAATTAAAAATTACTGATTAATAGATAATCATCTATAATAGTCAAACTTGTAGTTATGTTAGTTAGGTTTTTAGATATATAGAGATATATTTCAGTTAGATATTCTTCAAACTTTTCAAAGACCTACAGAATATGGCATTTAAAATGTTTTAAGAGCTTAGACTTTTCTTGACAGTGAGACAAGTCTGCTTCTGGCAGCACCAATTACTTCGGAGAGGTTGAGGGGCATTGAAGAAAAAATGAAATTTGCCTTCAGAGTGACAAGGCTGGCCATTTGGGCAAGAAACTGGACTGCTTGATGGCATGCTGTGTAAACTGGGCATACAGGACCCATAGAAAAATGACTGCTGAACTTGCCAAAAGAAGGTAAGATTGTCCTTCGGGATTCCTACTTCATGAAAGTACTGCCAGACATTCTTCAGGACACAGAAGAAAGCAACTGATGAACTTTGTCAGTACAAGGCAGAACAGATCTTCAAATTTCCTGCTTCACTGAAAAGTCTGCCAGATATTATGGGCCTGTAAGCTGAGTATGGGTGCCCCAACATTACAGAAGAACTTTGGGTGACTGTCCAGGCAACGAGATGTCTCTGTCAATTCTAGAGTTTTGAAAGTTGCTTACAATGCACTTCCTGTTTACTTAGGCAATATTATATCCTTCTGGGGTCTTTGATGGAGTTGAAGACATATAGTTATAGTTTTCCTTAGTTATGATAAAAGATAAATAAGATATGAAACTTTCCAGATGCAAATAGACTATATATTGTAACTGTAATTCTTGCTTGATAACTGTTTTGTTATTTGTAATTTTACTATGTTAAAGTTAAAACCTTCCTTTTTAATAAGGGGAGATGATGTGTGTTGTCCTTCTGTATGTGTGTTGCTTTTATTGGTTAATGAATAAAGTTGTTTTGGCCAATGGCTTAGCAGAGTAAAGTCAGGCAGGAAATCTGAACAGAGATATATAAAGAGAGAGGAGGCAGAATCAACGAGATGCCATGTAGCTGCTGAAGGAGAAGGATGCTGGAACCTTACCAGTAGGTCACAGTCTCATGATGATACACAGATCTATAGAAATGGGTTAATTTAAGATGTAAGAGCTAGCTAGAAGAATGACTGAGTCATTGGCCAAAGCAGCCTTATTCATTAATCAATAAAAGAAACACATATCCAGAAGGACTTACCACATCACCTCTCCACTTCCTATTCCTCAATGTTTGTGGAGATTCAGGCATCTGGGTTGTTTGTAGCTGTACCAGTTGGGGCCCAAAGTCACTTACTCTCTGTGTTTTGACTATTGTGGATTGCTGCGGTAGCCTCTTTCTGCTGTAAAGAGAAGCTGTTTCGTGAGGGGTGGCCGCTACATTTATCTGTGGGAAAAAAAAGACAGGTATTTAGAAATCAGCTAGAAATTACACTGGTTCAGGAAAACGTCAATAAGACTGCTTAACATTTAGAATGTTCCAGATGTCTTGCTTCCTGGTTCAACAAATGGACCCATCTCACTTGTTAGCATTATGTCATGAATTCATTACCGAACCAGCCACAGAGGTTAGGATGACAGGCTGCACCAATTTAATTTAAATCTCGAGAACTCAAGGATCAACCATCCCAATTATGTAAGTGCTTCATAATCTGGGAAAGGAAAGAATAGAGGTTATGGGAGGCAACTTTGCTGTTCACTACAATTTTCTCCTTAAAACTGTTCACTCTAACTGTTGGCTATGTCTGGAATACAGCAAGTTCACAGTAAATATGAGTTGCCTAACTGCATGTCTGCCCATGTGTGAAAGCTACCGTGAGCCTTCTGGGAAGGGGTAATGATGGGGCAGGCGCCACAGAAGGCATAAATGGAAATGTTGTCAATCTGAAGGTCAGCCGCTCTCTGGGCTCATGTTGTGGCAACACAGAGGAACTGAAGACAGGGCAGAAGTGCCCAGTTCCGATGCTGCATTTGCGGCTATTGGAACCACATCTCCTGTGCACTGATGCCCCCTCTCAGATCTGGGAAAAGTAACCCCTTTCGTCTTCTGTAGTGAAACTGGGTACTTTAGATATTCACTGGGGCATATGTAAGTGACTTTGGAATAGATCTAATTTTAAAGTTGGGAGTTCTTATCCTGAGAGAAATGTCATTACCAAAAGCCAAATACTGTGTGGTTCCACTTAGGTGACATTCTTGGTGATTCATTTGCTGGGTTCATAGAGGAAGAAAGCCGCCTGGAAGTTGGGAGGGCTGGAGAGCCAAGAGAACAGGGAGCGAGCTTTAAGAGATCCAGTTTCAGTTTCACAAGAGAAGAGTCCCGGAGCTGGGTAGTGGCAAGAGTTGCACAACAATACCAGTGGGTTTAATGCTGTTGTGTTGTGTACCCAAAAGTGGGTAATATGGTCATTTTTATGTTATGTGTATTTGACCACACAAGAGCTAGGAGTCATATGTGGTTTCTTGCTTTCTTTTTTTAAAACTTGAGGTAAAGACATAAATAGGCATTTAGTAAGTGTTGGCTGGCATCCGAGGAATTGGATTGGAGGCCTGTGGCGGGGACACAGCTCCCTTAGAGGGGGAAGAAGTGAATGGAGCTGTTCACTGGCCTCCAGGGCAATTACTGCGTGCCCAGCTCAACATCACGGAGGCCGTCCTGGACGAGGCCTTCCTGGACTGCCTCATGGAGTCTCTGCTTCTCATAGTCATTGTTCCTGGTGGCGTTTCCGAGGCTGAGGCATTAGGAATGACGGGGGGGGGGGGAGAAGCAGGCATCAGCGGTGCCCATGTGACCCAGCCGTGTAGCACAGCACCTCTTAAAACCTAACCCAAGTATGTAAAATCAAGCTTGATGAAATTTTACTTATATGAGGTCAGAAAGAGTGTCTAGTGGTCCCTGAAGCCCCCTAGCTGTTTTCTTTTGGGACTTTTTACTTCTTTTTTTCTGCAAAACCAAGCAAGTGACTTTTCCTGGGCTGAGGACACAGAAGAGGAGGCCATCCCTGGCTCCTCTCTCGGCCTAGTGGCTGCATCTCCCAAGGGTAGGCTGGATAAGGCCTGAGCCACAGGGTTCAATGTCCCCAGCATACCTGTACTTTCCAGAAAGGTCACAACCTGACCAAGCAAGCCTATCAGGACAGGATGGTGAGATGTGCTGCTCCGGTCTTAGGCCTACAATACATAGCCAAGCCCTTTACTTGAGGAGCGATGGACAGGAGCCACTCGAGGCCTCCCAGCTGCATCTTCCAAGTTGGTAACTTCAGTGTTAGCTCAAAGCCATAGGGAAGCACAGTCCCACTTCCACCGTGAGAGCTGACCACTGGGCTTTCTGATAAACCTCCCCGATTCTCCTGCAGCACTGAGGGCCACCTATCCCAGAGGTAGCTAGCAGTAGATTGAAGTTAATGGCTGGGGCTTCTGAGCGAGCTCTGTGAGGCAGCTGTGCACCTGTGACACGTTTCTGCCCTCTGCTCTGCTCCTCACATTGCAACTCAGCAGAAATCCTGGAGAAGCCGAGACCGGCCTTCCCGGCCTATGAGAGCTGTCAGTCATCTCTTTTCCATGGTTCTTTGGCTGCTCTGCTGCACACCACCAAAATGTATGTGGTTCCTTTTTAACTCTTCTGCCATCGCATTCTTAGAAGCGCTTCCCTGTTCCTTTTCTTCCTTTCTTCCTTTCTTCCTTCCTTCCTTCCTTCCTTCCTTCCTTCCTTCCTTCTTTTTTTCTCTTTCTTTCTTTCTTTCTTTCTTTCTTTCTTTCTTTCTTTCTTTCTTTCTTTCTTTCTTTCTTTCTTTCTTTCTTTCGATATTTTTGAGACAGGGCTTCTCTGTGTAACAGCCCTGGTTGTCCTGGAACTCACTCTGTAGACCAGGCTGGCCTCAGACTCACAGAGCTCCACCTGTTTCTGCCTCCCGAGTGCTGGAATCAAAGCCACTACACCTGGCTTCCTGTTCCTTTTCTCAGTCAGCAATCAAGACAGCTTTTTCCACCCCAGGAACCAAGTCTAATTTTTTTTTTTGAGAAAGGGTTTCTCTGTAGCTTTGGAGCCTATCCTGGATCTAGCTCTTGTAGACCAGGCTGGTCTCGAACTTACAGAGATTGGCCTGCCTCTGCCTACATCATATTGAGACTTTCTATATTCTATTCCCGATTTATTGTGTGCTATTATTCTAAAACCCTCCTTTCCATTTGTACCTGCTCAGCTGAGGGAAATTCTTTTTGCAACTCTATTTGCTCTCCCAAACAGACTAATTTTAGTGTTTTGTTTTTTTCCCATCATTGGAATATTTTCCATGGAAGATCAGAGCAGTTCAGCCAGCTTTGGGTAGGATTCAACTATCCAAATTCTAACACTTAGTTGGGACTGTGATGTGAGTGTCAGATCCTTCCCCAGGTGTCCAGTCCCTTTATGAACAGAACCTCATTTGTGGCCATGGTTTCCCTTGAGAACTGCATAGCTTCACCATCACACATAGGTACTCAGAGAAGTTACGTAAATGTTTCTGATCGCAGAGGAGCTGGTACCCTAGGCTCAAATCACTCCCGACACTACCCTGCCTGCACCCAGGCTGTTCCAAGACATGGGATGACTTCATCTCTGACCTCTTGGGGGCTGAACTACTTTTTGTGGGAGCTAAGCAAGGCCTCCTGGGAAGAGCTGTGGTGGGTGGAGGACTTCTGTGGTAAGGGATGAGTCACCAGTGTCCTGCTTCATCCTTGTCTTCTCTTCCCCTCTCTGCACCAAGCTAGCTCCTCTGCATCTCTCTCCTGTTCTCTAGCTGACATCACCACACCTAACCCTGGGGACGCATTGATCCTCCTCTTAGGCCCGATCCCTTTCCTTTACTCAGCAGAAATAAGGATGGTGTTTTCCAAAAATAAAGAAATACTTACTGCAAAAGCAAGATAAAGCCAAACTAAACTTCTTCCAGAAAATAAAACAAAGCGAAGCCCCTGAGAAGATGCCCTGCAGAGGTAGGGCTCTCTTTATCATTGTTGATGTAGTCCTCCCTGTACCCTCAAATCTGTGCATGAGCAGAAGGATGCACAATTCTTACTCTGTCATCCTTCCCTGGCTCCTAGCAGGTCTGAGGGGCTGGGCACATAGCTGACCTGGGGTGGGGGTAACTTTTGCAATTTCTCCAGGAGTAAGGTAGCAACAGCCAGTTTCTACACCTGAAGCCTAGTGTCCCTTCCTCCTTTGGAGGTGCAGAGGGAAACACGTGTTGATGTGAGGGAGGAACTTGACTGGAGTTTAACCCTCATGGTTGCCCTACAAACAAAGCTTGACTGGAGTTTAACCCTCATGGTTGCCCTACAAACAAAGCATCCTTAGACTTGAGAATGTGTTCAAATTCCAGAATTGCCCATGCTGGCTGTGAGATCTCAGGATGGGCAGGAGAGACTGAGGTCAGAGGACACAGTGGCCCATGAGGCTCTAAGGCAGTGGTTCTCAACCTGTGGGTTGAAACCCGTTTGGGGTTGCATATCACATATTTACATTATAATTCATAACAGTAGAAAAACTATAGTTGTAAAGTAGCAATGAGATAATTTTATGGTGGGGGCACACCATAACACTGGGAATTGTCTTACAGGGCCACAGCATTGTAAAGGTTGAGAACAACTGCCCTGTGGTGTTCATTGTCATTAAAGTGCCCAGAGCATTGTGGCAGTGCCTCCATTTTACCCACAAGGAGGGCTTTGAACTTGTGTCTGTCAAGGTCCTCTGTATCCCTGCAGTGCTTGCCAGAGCAAGTGTTTTCCTGTCGTCTTGCACTTAGCAGACTGTGCATTTGTGAAGCCCTTATAGCCATAAGCAAACAATTCTTTGAGTTGAATGCATGAATGCCAATGTAAGAGGAAAGGAAGCGATTTGCGCTGGAAGACAGCAGAAGAACAATACCAGAGGCTATTAGATTAATTCATTTAGTCATTTGGCTAATATTTACTGAGTATTCATAGGGTATCTGCTCCAGTTAACACAGATTCTACCCCTTTGTACACTAAGGGGAAGAGGGGAAGGCAGGGAGGGCCTTCCCAAAATAATGGAAAAATTGTTCTTTAAAAAGTCATAATTATAATTTTTGATATTAGTTTATTCTTTTCAGGTAATTTTAGTACTCAAACTGGAGTAAAAAGTATTGTTAAAGTAAAAATTATGATGTAATATGATTTTTAAAAATAATTATAATAGTATGTTAAAACATTTATCTTCTATCTTCAAATCTTTGTTACCCAGAAATCCTTCACAATCTCTCAAAGCTAAGAACTTCTAAAGTTCTGGTAGAGAGACCAAGGGAAGGTTCACATTGGATTGTTGCTGTCGGCAGAACAGAAGGCATTCAGAAGATGCCCTGCCTATGGTTGTTGGGAGAGATTCCAGAGATTGTTATCTGGGAGGTTTATGCGCCTCACCTGGGCCATTCCCTTGGATTAAGAGGGGACAAGAAGCACAAGTAGAAATGACAGGATCAGGAGCATGTGCTGTTAGTTGCAGGGGGGTTGACACCACCATTGCTGGGAAGGCCTGATGCGGTCAGGGCTGTAGATAGTGAGTGGGAGATGGGGGAGAAAAGGGAGGATTCTGGGACAATCCCTGGCTGTGGTCAACTGCAGGTCAAGACAGGTAAGACAACAGACAGGTTAAAGCAGGTTGGCTCTCAGATGACATGGTGAGAAAGGGCCCAGAGGAGCAGCTCCCGCAACAGATCCTCAAAATTAGAGTAGGGACAAGATGTATCTGGGGACCTGACACCCCTTCGAGTCAACCTCAAGTCATTGAATGGATTCCGGTTGATACAGAGGAATTCCGGTTGTTCTACATCTTTGAATCCCAGGCTGTCAAAAGATGAGTGATTTTGGCGAGGTGACTTTCAGTGCCTCATCAGTACAGAAGGATGGCAGGGACAGCGCCCATCTCACTGGAATGTTCTGAGGATAACTTCAAATGTTTCATGGTAAACATCACCTAGTCAGTGCTGAGCCCAGGTGGAGTGGATTTAGAGCTGCCCCTCTTGCTTTGTGAGTTCAAGGCCAGCTTCTACTGCTTTAACTTTAAGGACTCATTAAATTACTTGATCTGTCACCATTCCTTGTTGTTAAAGATTTTTCCAAATAGCTCATCATTCCTTGTTGTTACTGTGGCCTGAATTCCAGATCTCAGTCAGTAAGGGAGACAGCAGAGGAAGCAAGGAAGAGAATTAAATAAGTGAAGAACTGTAGACTCAGAAGGGCCTTAAAGGTTCACCACCTACAGCACACAGACAGTAAGAGCAAGAACAGTAATGTCAGCAGGGCGTGCAGGGAAATGAGGGCGGGAAGGGGGGGGGTCAGTGCGGCAAGAAGGGGCAGGGGTAAAAGCTCCACTGTGGTTCAACAGCGGCTTGCTTCTGGTCAGTTAGTGTTGTGTTCTGCAGGCTAGCCTTCACATCCATGCAGCCGAGGATGACCTCCGTGCCCGTGTCTCCTCCCTGCCTCTCACCACCTGAATGCTGCGATTCTGGGAACGTGCCACCACGTCTAATTAGTTGTTCTTTAATTTGGATGGTCAAGGTTCCTAGTGAAGAGATGAGAATCTCTTCCCCGGATACTGACGGCTCTAGCTGAAGCAGCCCCTTCCCCCTCCCCCCACCACAAAGAGGCAGCTGTCACCTCTTGTGGATCTTTTCATCTCATAACTGGTTAATTGAAACAACCATTTCCTCCCAGATTAGTCTTGTGCTCGATGCATATAACTGTCTTTCTTTCTTTGTAACTCATTGTTCTAGTTGAATGTTGTCTTTCTTGTGCTCAGAGTATATATATTTTCTTTTTTTTAATGTGTGTTCTTTTTTGTATGTATAACCTTTAAATAAAATTTCCTACTTTTAAAAAATTTACTTTCATTTTACATGTATTGGTGTTTTGCCATGGGTGTTGGGTCCCTTGGAACTGGAGTTACAGACAGCTGTGAGCTGCCATGTAGGTGCTGGGAACTGAACCGGGGTCCTTTGGAAAAGCAGTCAGTGCTCTTAACCACAAAACTCCTTTGTTTCCTTAATTTTATTGTTTCTCTGTTTTCTGCATTTTGTTCTTCTGTTCAAAGGTAGAAAACCAAGATTCTATTGTATTTTGGTCTTTCCCTTATTTGTGTGAATCTGCAATTAATTCCCTTAATATTTCCAGTTCTGAGCCTCAGAGTCGAAGAGAAGGGATAGACATTTGCCTGGTTACATACTCTGTGAATCATCTTCCCATTGGAAACTTAGAAAACACAGTTTTGCATAGCAAAGTCCGGGTTGAAATGCCCCCACTGGCATGGCAGGTGGTTATGATGTTCTTACAGGCCTGCACACTCTGGCCACAGCCCACTCTATGCTACTCTATTGCTCACAGGCATTGGGGACACTTGGTCATCGTGGTAGTACTGCTTCCTTTGTCTCATCAGAGACTTATGGAGCAAAATTCTTTCACGTCACATAGCCCATCTAGCCATCTGATGCCTGAATCCCAAAATCCAGGGAGGGAAACTAGCTGCTTGGAAAGACAGTCAAGTCCATTCCATGACCAAATAGCAAACTCAGTTTTCAAATGAAGTGTTCCTGCATTTGGTCATGGCAGTGACTTGTTTAGGAAACTCTCCTTCACTGGGTAGTAGTTATTCTGAGTTGCAGGAGCCACAGCTTATCTCTTTTCTTCAGGGTTTTAAGAGAAGGCTTTTACGTTATCCAAATGCTAGATTCTTTCTTTTTTCTTTTTCTTTTTTAAAGTGTGAACATGTGTGTGTGCGCGCATGTGTGCATTTGTGTGTGTGTGGTGTAAGTGTGTGTGCGTGCACAAGCGCAGAGGTTGGAGAAGGACCCTGGAAGCCCTCTTCTGTCACTCTCTCTTATTCCCTTGGGACAGGCTCTGAACCTGTAACTTGCCAGTTTTTATTTTTCCTTTTTTTTCTTCATATTTTTTGGGGGTAGGGTAACCAGTAAGTCCCAGAACTCCACCTGTTTCTACCTCCTCCCCAGAGCTGGGGTCATGCCTGCTTTTAACATGAGAGCTGGGGATTCAAACTCAGGTCCTCATTCTTACATAGTGAGCACTCTTACCTACTGAGCCATCTCTACAGTCCTGGATTGTTTCTTTATAAAATTTCCAGAGGGCTGCATGTAAAAATGTTTGTAGTATATGGATATCTTGACAACAGTAGCAGCTTATACCCCTACGTGCCAGGCATTATTCTGAGAACTTTGTGCATATTAAACCAAGACAAATGTCATATTTCTAAACAAGTTGTCCGATGTGCATGTCCTGATGGCATAAATAGGATATAATAAATGGAATAAAATGGGTCATCAGAAAAGAAGGACTCTTGCATCACCTAATTCAATCCCTAACTTTCCTGATAAGCCAAAAGGAGAGGCTCACAACTGTTGGTCAGGCCTCCAGGCCTCTGCTCTAGAAAACATCTGGGCACCTCAGACATCACAGCAGGAGCAAGCTACTCATGGCCAGTATCAACTAAGGTAGTTTAGCAAACCCGGAATTCTTTTTTGCTGGAGTAAGGACCACAAACATGTGCTCTATAAACTCTCATGCTTTTTTTTTTTAAGTCTTCCAAAGTGAGTGTTCTTTGAAGAAAGACAGAGTTCTGGGTTGTTAGTAAGATGGGCATTTAGACTTCCGTGCCATGGACACTCTTGTCAGAATAACTGACAGAAGATGTATTTGAGAACTGCTGGGTTTGCTCTGCTGTGGCTTGTGAGAAGCAGCAGGGGATAAGTCCCAGGGACAGGAGACCCAGGGAAGGCCTGAGCTGTAGATGACTTTTTGGCTGGCTAGAGAATGAAGGGACACTTCCCAGGCTACAGCAGACCAGCCCTGTGACTGTTGTTATCCGCGGATACCCGCCCTCTTGAATTCTGCTCCCTAGACAGCTCAGGAGCGTCATATGGAAACTCCCTGCCAAGTTCTGGTTCTGAACATTTCTTCTTCTTCTCGAGAGAGCCTCTATTCTGGCAGCCCAAATGGAGAATGAGATCTCAGAATGGATGGCTAGTCTAAGTCAGGGTAGCTTCTCAACAGGGCTTTTGGGAATCAGTGGGAACTACATAGAACATTTGAAAAATCATATTTGCTTCCAGTGGCGACAGATTTTTAAACAGTATAGACATGGACAAATGAGTCACATTTATTTAAAACTAACACTAACAACATAGCAAAAACTATTTTGTTGTATAAAATATTATTTGGAATTTGTTTATTGCGTTTGAGCACTTTCAAATTTTATGAAGAAATTATTATAGCTGTATTTGTTAGGGGAAAATACACAGAGATTGATTGAATTTAGCTTTGGGAAAAGGCACATTTTCTCTAGCTGTCCAGATGTTTCTTCATGTTAGTAACTAGAAATATAAGACTGTGTGGGTTCTAAAATCATACACATACACAGCGGGGCTCAGTCTTCATTCTACCACTAACAGTTGCGGGAACTTGTTTATGGCGCTTCACTCTGAGTCTCGGCTTCCACACACGGGACAGCAGTTACCTTGCAAGCCATGGTGGGCTTCTAGTAAGATATTACATGTGGGGCCAGTTCTCATAATACTGTAGATGGTCAGTAAATTAGTAAATAGTAATTTTCATGTGTGTGTGCATGTGCATGTGTGTGTACACAGTAAAAACCAAACACAAGGGGCTAGAGAGATGGCTCCGTGGTTAAAAGCTCTGGGTGCTCTTTCAGAGGACCAGGGTTCAATTCCCAGCACCCACATGGCAGCTCACAACTGTCTGCAACTCCAAGTTCCAGAGGCCCTGACACCCACACACAGAACTACATGCAGTAATTACCAATGCACATAAAATAGATAAATAAATCTTAAAAACAAAAAAGAGAGAAGCAAGCACAATACCAGAAAGGAATTGGTGTGGTGATGCATACTTGTGATACCAGCAATCGGGAGGATGAGTCAGGAATATTGAGAGCCAGAGGAGGCCAGCCTGGGCTACAGAGTAAGACACTGTCCAAGCATGCCCTTCCCCAATAAAACACTACTACCGCCATCAGCACTACAACCACTGCTAATAATAACAACAAAATCAGAAAGGAACAGAAGTGAGAAGGTGCCATCACCAAGAAGTACTCACGATGCAAACCTATTTGCTCATTTGGGGTGCCCTGCCAAGTACCAGCACGTGGAACTCACCCTTTTGGATTTCCTCTCATACACCTGGGGAGATGAGACTTACTCATTTGTACATTGGGTCATTAGGATGCAAAGACATTGGTACTTTTGTAATCGGGAATGGGGGATAGAAGCTATCTATTTTTAACTTTGGAGACTAGACAGACATTCAGAGGTGTGGTAGGTAGGAGGAAAGAGAGTGGAAACATCTTGAAACTGAGACAACCAGCCATCTGGGCTTGAAGAATAAGATTCATGAATGTCTGTCTATACAACGGGAGACTCTTGGCTTTGTTAAAATGATAGTAGTGAAAATGTACTTTAACATTCTCAGAAACAACAGAAAATCCCCAAGCACTAACTGGGACCAGTAGTCAATCTTGCTGTGTACTCAGTGTGTGCCAGTGGGAGGAATGGTCAGCAGGGTGGGTGAACAAACTCAAGTCCTCCTGCTCAAGTTCCGGGTTCCTCATTGGTTCTGAGAGACATCCACACCTTCACGAAATCACTTAGCCATATCTTCCTTGGAGTCTCCTTCTTACCTCCCTCGGCAGATCTCAGAGAGATGACCTTTCACCCCCATCTCAGGCTGAATGCCTGCTGGATCCCAGCAGAAGCATGAATTTACTCAGAACAGCCTATGAGAAGTGCCGGCCCAGTTGGCAGAACGAATTCCAGGCAAATTTTTCAGGTTGGAGGAGACGACAGCTCCTCTCAGAGGTATTGCTAAGACAAAGCAGAGCCGCCATCCTACTCGGGGGTTAATATCCTCCCTCCTCTGCCCCCCAACTTGCTGCCAGAGATCAGCTAATCTGATAATTACGACAACAAACACAGTTTAGACAAACAAGACCTGACCCTGAGGGCTTGGAATGAAAACATTTACTTCTCTGTCTCCCCAGAGAGACAGTGCCTGGAGCTCACACACACAGAGGCACTGGGGAGATCACCCTTGCACTGGAGAAGCTGGGCGAAAACATCTGTGTGCCTATGCTGTGTAGAAAGACGGATCACAGGAGAGGGGAGAGGCAGGAGGGGCCAGAACGGTGTGGTCTGGTCCAAGCCTGCGCACATTTGGAGCAGATGGAAAATGTATCAATCATTGGAGATGTAAGCACGTTGTAATTGATTTTTTTTTTTTTTTTTTTTTTTTTGCAGCAGACAGCTGAAGGAAAGGTAGGAAGCATGCAGGATCCAAAGGAAGGAGCAGGGAGTACCTACCTGATAGAGGATCAGCAACCGGAGTGTTTGGGGGGAAGGGGGAGCCTATTGAAAATTCTAGCTAGAGAACTTAATATATGCCCCTCAGGGGAACCCTATGTTCTAATTGAAGTTTCCAGGTCATCTTTTCTGACCCCATTTTTGCTATGAAACAGAACAATATTCTTTTTCCCCTCCTTACTTGCTTCAAATTTGGCCACACAACTCCCCACCCCCCGACTTTTTTTTACTTCTGAAATATGGCTTTCTTGATAAAATTTTACAGGTTACTTATACAGAAAGTTCCAAATTTGGCTTCCTTCAACCTTTCTTCCACTGCCAACTAGACTTTCAGATTTTTGCCCCATGTATCCAAGCCTCACTCCAAACATTCTCTTTTTCACAAGTGATGCTGGTCACTTGGCGAACACTCCTCTTCTAGAACTTGCTGGTTTTCTTTAGCATTCAAATTCTTGGTGCATTTGCAGATTGTCTGTCCGTATGGACCACACCAATCGAAAAGGAGTCATTACTATGACTGACGATAGGGTCAAGGCTTAAAGTGTCTGTGTAAACCAAAAGATGCTCTCAAATCAATCAGGGGACACACTGGGAGTGAACGGAAACACTGCGGTTTGCCTCAATAATCAATTACACAGGTATAGAATGGAAAACCTATGAGTTTATGGAAAAGAGAAAAGTTAGGACTGGCCGTTAATGACATAGCAATGACTCTATGAGTTTAATAGTGAATACAATTATAGTAGCTATCAACAAAAGAGACACTGCCATGGTAATATTGTCAATAAGGGAAATTAGAGTGGGACAGAACAAATCTAATTATGTTTTCTTCCTTCCTTCCCCCTTCCTTCCTCCTTCCCTTAGTCCTTCTTCCCTTCCTTCCTTTTTTCCTTCCTTCCTTTCCTTCCTTCTTTCTTTTTTCTTTCCTTCCTCTGTCACTGGTGCCTAATGACTAGACATGTAGCTCTGAAGACTTTGCAGAATAATTTTGTCTTATTTGTGTTTTGGCTGATTTCAGGCTAATTCCCTGGTGCAATTTATACAGACAAGCTTTGCAATGGGCAGCTCTCTTATCTCTTTTACCCGCTTCTTTCTACTTCTCTTAAGTTTTTAATCTTCTTTGTTCACTTGGCTGTGCCTCAAGTGGTCTGTTGGCAATGCCCACCAACAGAGAGGGGCACAAGCCGGTCTGCTGCTACTCACATGGCTATTTGTTTATTCATCTATCTACTCTTCATCCATCCATCCATCCATCCATCCATCCATCCATCCACCCAACTACCTGCCTACCCACACACCCATCATCCATCCATTGGGTTTCAACTATAAACGAGGCATTACTCCAGGAACTGGACATTCATTAGTGAACAAATGCAACAGGGTCTCTGAACTCATCAAATTTACCTTAGGCAGGCCCTAAACAGAAACTTAAAATGCCAGATAATAAGATACGGATCCTCTCCTGGTTGTCAGGGACCTGAAGAGCCTCCTACCTCCTGCCTGGGCTTTTTCAGATCATGATCAACCCTAGCTCAGGCTTCACTTCTGTGCTGGAGGCCAAGCTACTGTGAGTCTGGGTTTCCCTCTCTATTGCCCAGGGGCCTGTAGCTCCTAGCAAGGCAACCAACCAAGCGTTCTCTAATTGCTTCCCTAATGCAACTCTTGCCTCCTTAATAGATTTGTGTATAGCATCAGCCCTTTGAGGCTATAGGATATAACATCAGTTTGAATATGGTCAGTCAATCTCTAGGCAGAATGCTCTTTAGAGGGGATCGAAAAGCACAACTCAAACATGACTTAAAGTTTTTAAGCAGATTCCTAGATAACAGGAGACCTTCTTCAGTGCCTCCTAAATCCTCTAGAGTAAGAATGTAACATTAGGACAATAGTTTGTTTGTTGAACCTACATCTTCCAGAGTCCTAGACTCTGTAAGGAGACCATTAAAACAACAAACATCCCTTACCCTGAGTAACAGCAAGATTAGGAGAGGTGGGGAGGAAAACACCCAACGAGCTCAAAGAGGGAGGATAGAAAGGGAAGGACAAACCTGGCAAACCTGAAGTCTCAAATTTAGCAAAACAACATTCTTTTGGGCTCCTTACTCTCTGCAGAACAAAAGTAGTTCAAAGACTCCCAGGAACAACTCACCCAGACTCAACAAGATTGTTAAAACAAGGGCTTTTCTGCACCACAGACTGGTTGGCAGAAAGGGGAAACTGAGGAAGCTGCCCCCCTTGGCATGGTAAGATGAGCCATCACACAGCTCAAGACGCAAGTTCCAGGCTGGAATGCAATCCAGTGGTCAGTGCTTCATGGGATGTACAAAGCTGTGGGTTCAAACTCCAGCACCTCAATCCCAAGTGAGTTAAAGATGAAGGGCTAATGAAATTAATGAAGGCATAGTAATGAGTGGGGTGGGGAGGCAGGTAGAATGAGAAGTTAAAAGCTTTTTAAAATTCTATACACTTCTGGAATGTTTCATATCTTACATCTATCTATCTATCTATCTATCTATCTATCTATCTATCTATCTATCTATCTATCTATCTTTCTATCTATCTATCATCTATCTCATCTATCTAGCCACATACACTGGCATGTTTAAGAATAGGAATAGTTAATTTTAATAAAACAATAAGCTACAGAAGCACTCATTAATCTGCCTTTTGAAGGAGATATATGTGTTGGCATAGGAAACAAGATCACCACTAACATTTATTTAGTTTACTCCTTGGAGAACTGTGGCTATCCAGAGTGACTCCTGTATGTGTGTAGATACTCTGGTGCCATATGGGAGGACTTCTGAGGAAAAATCCTAGGCATCTGTTAATGGGCTGTATCCCCTAGGGGACACGCTGAGGTAAAAGAATAAAGTCCAGCTCCGCAGAAGCCATGGCTACCTCACAGGATGAAGCCAGGTGACCAGAAGACAGGAGTTTGCTTCTTCAGCAGAACTCAGGGATGCTCTTGAGAATTACACAACAGACATTTTGTTGTATAAATGAACTCCTGAAAAAATACAGATATTTTATATCTGCTATAATTTTAGATACTAAGGAAAAATTGTATTTGAGATGCTGAGTTCAAGATTAGAGACAGTTTGAATTGCCACTTACTACCTGTGTGATCTTGGGGAATCTTATGTCACCTGTCTTGTTTCCTACAGTCTTGTCTGGTTTTCCTTTGAGGGCTTCTCTTTTTCTTTGCATCTCTCTTGGCTGCTGTCTCTGGCTCCCATCTCTTCTCTCTGGACTTGTGATCTCCCCAGGGTCAGACACCATTCCTTCCCATGACGCGTGCATCTTGTCTTCAGATCAGGCCGACACATGCTTTGCCCATTACTTTAGTAGATCAATTGCCTGTGCAATTTTTATATTTTATAGGGTCCTTCAAAATCGGAACTTGGTGTCTTTCCAAGTTCAGCGTTCACCCCTTTCCCTTTCTGCTTTAGTCATACCATAAAATTGTGAGGGTTTTCTGTTTGTTTTTTCTCACTTGTTTTATGTTCTCTCTCTCTCTCTCCTCTCTTCTCTTAATTCATGCCTTGTAAACACCACTCTTTTTAACCAGTTTTCTTAGCTAACCCCCACCTATCTCTAGCTCTCAGATTAGGCCTCAGTTTCTCTAAGCTGCCTCCCTTGGTTCTTCTTGTCTAGGCTGTGTCCTCTGTAGCTAACAGCGTGCTAATAATTCTGGAGGATTGCTCACTGCACTGTGGGGCCCAAAGGTAGGGGCAATGCGACTGTTTGTCACGTATATTTAGAACACAGTTGCTAATGCAGGCCCAGTGTACCTGATGTACTAATGTAAGCAAGGTAGCAATGGCTAAGAGATGCATAGGCTCTGGGTTTGGATCCTAACTCCACGGCTCAGCAACTGTGTAAACCTTGGCAGGTTTGGTTCTCTGCACTTTGGCTTCCTCATCTGCTAACCTGTGGAAAGTTAGCTCAGCATTGGGCTAACGAAAGAAACCATACACACACAGACTCAAATAAACCACAAAAACAGCCTCAGAAGATTGTTTTATGCATTTGCGCATACACAGACATACATATATACAAAACGTATGCGACAACAAAATTCAAGGAAAAAGAGGATGTCGATTTGACAGTTGCGGGAGCATGGGAGGCATTGGAGGGATGAAAGGGAATGGGGAAAGTGATACAATTCAATTTAATTACAATGTATTAACCCTGTAATTAGATAGCCTAATAGATATCCATTACTATTATCATAATATTTTTTTACAGCGCTAAAAATAACCTCTAATTTGCTTGCAAAGTTCAAGTTTCTGTGATGTGCTAGCTCACTTCTGAAATCCTAGCTGAAGGAGAGACAGGAGGGTTGTGGCGAGTTTGAGGCTACAGTTTAAGAACACACCTCAAAACAATAACAATTTACCGTGCTGTGTGGAGCGCTCTCGTAAAATCAAACGTTCCTGTAGCGTTTGCCTCTAGGAAAGTATTCGACTGCTTTGATGGAGAATTATTGGGCACATTCCACAAATAAGCAATTGTATTTTATGTTAATAATGTTTCAGAGTTCTGTATTTGCAATGCAATGGCTAGACCTTGAGAATAGTATTGTTAAACTGGGTGTGGTGGCGCACGCCTTTAATCCCAGCACTTGGGAAGGAGGTCTTCATGGGTTTGAGGGCAGGCTGGTCTACACACCAAGTTCCACCAAGGTTAGCCAGGGCTACATAGGTAAGACCCTATGTGGTGGTTCGAAAGAATGGTCTCCAAAGGGAGTGGTACTGTTAAGAGGTGTGGCCTTCTAGGATCAGATGTGGTCTTGCTGAAGGAAGTTTGTTACTGTGGGTGTGGGCTTTGAGGGCTCACATATGCTCAAACCACGCCCAATGAGACATACCACTTCCTGTGGCCTGTGCAAGACATAGAACTCTCAGCCACCTATCCAGTACCATGTCTCCCTGCACGCCACCGTGTGCCAGCATGGAAATGGACTGAACCTCTGAACTATAAGCCACTCCATTAAATGTTTTCTTATCAGAGTTGCTGTGGCCATGGTGTCTCTTCACAGCAATAAAAACCCTAACTAAGGCACCCTATCTAAAAAAAGAAAACAAAAAAGGCATTAAGTTTTCTTCAGGGATGTGGCCTCCTGAAAGGTTAGACATGTTCCCTCCAGTCCATGGTCCTTCACCCGTGCACACACAGAAGACAGTCGTGGTAGGAACATATGAAGTAGGGAGAGAAAAATTGGTGATGATCTGGAGGGGCAAGAATAGAGACTAGACTTTATGCATATGTGAAACACCCAGTTCAAACAGTACCGGCTTTGCTTTTGTTTTAGGTGGTAGTTCTTCCTCCCTGCTGGCTTAGTGTTTCTCTGTGTCTTGGCAGCGGCTCCTAAATAACAATTCAGAGACTTACTATTAATTATAAATGTCTGACCGATAGCTCAGGTTGGTTACTAGCTAACTCTTATATTTTAAATTAAGCCATATTTCTTATCTACCCTCTGCCACATGGCTGTACCTTCTTTCAACATTGCAGGTCATATTGCTTCTCTCTGCAACCCCTCCCCCAATTCTGCAAGACTCCTCCTCTTCTTTCTCGCTCTCTTTTTCTTCAAGACCCACCTAACCTCTACCTGTCCAGCTACTGACCAGTCAGCTTCTTTATTGACCCATTCACAGTGACACATATTTACACAGTGTAAGGAAATATTCCTTAGTTTGGTAAACTACCTCCTAAGCAGCCTCTGTCCCAAGGTGGCTCTGGGCTGGGGCCTGGGTCTGTGCCTTTAACCACGCTCCTGTAATTTTGATGCATACCAAGGTGTGACAACCTGGGCGCTACTTTTAAAAAATTGGTTAAAATCAGCAGCCACCATGATAAAACCACATAGCAGTACTGGGCTCAGCAGGGAGTTCATGGGAGTTGACCCCCAGAGGGAATGCTCAGAGATGGCTCAGCAGTCTCTGGGAGACACACCTGCTGCTGCTACCATCTCCAGGACTGTTGTCACCTTCAGTGTGATTGTCTTCCAGTGATTAACTGGCCTCTTCTTAAATGAGGACAACTCCAGGCTTAGCAGGCAAGAGCTACCAAGAGTTGTGGCTGCAAGTGCTGTTAAGAGCCTTGCCAAAGGTACCACCCTAGGTCCCAGAGTGATGTGGGATTCCCCTCTGTATGCTTATGAATACCATTAGCTAATAAAGAAATTGTCTTGGGCCTGTGCAGAGCAGAAGAGAGGTAGGTGGGGAAAACTAAACTGAATGCCAGGAGAAAGGAGGCAGAGTCAGAGAGAAGCCATGGAGCAGCCACTGGAGACAGACACGGAAGAACCTTGCTCGTAGGCCATGAGCCTTGTGGTAAAATATAAAATAATGGAAATGGGTTAAATTAAGATGTAAAAGCTAGCCAATAAGAAGTTAGAGCTAATAGGCCAAACAATGATTTAATTAATACAGTTTCTGTGTAGTTGTTTCAGGAGTCTGGGCGGCCGAGAAATGAACAAGCAGCCTCCTAATACACCAGAGGTGTTAAAAGTGCTCCTGGAACAGCCTAGGATCACCTGTTTCCAGAACCAGCTAGGGCTGGGATATAATGTATATATCTCAGTTGGTGGCATGCTTGCCACCAGGCGTGGTGATGTTTGCAGGTTGGTAATCCCAGCACTCAGAAGGTGGAGGCAGGAGAATCAAGATTCAAAAACTTGCTCAGGCAGTTTGAGGCCAGCCTGGGCTACAATAAGACGCTGTTTTAAAAACAAAACAAATAAACAGAATTAGCTAATGTTGCAATGCAATTTCCTGGGCCCTACACCCTTTCCTTCTGAATCAGGCTCTGCATTTTAAATGAACTTTTTTTTAAAAAAATTATTTCTGAGGCATGTTAGAATCAGAAGAAGGTCGGACAGCTAGAGAAGACTTGGCGATGATGCTGGCTAGTTCTGCTTCTGTGGCAGTGTGCACGGGTGTTTTTGTTTCTTTATACTCCTGTGTGAGGTGAGAAAAATGAAGGCCCAGACTCCCCATCATGGAACTTTGGGCTGATTTCTCAGCACTTAAATGACCACCAACCATCAAAGGGCAGCTAGAGGGGCTGATGGAGGAAAGAGTTGTGGAATCAAAGCCTTGCTTCTTTGTGTTCTTTGACACTCCCAGCATCAGCACCGTTCTGAGGAAAATGAAAATGAGTGCTCTGTTTTCAGGAGCTGTCTGCTTAAAATTGATTTTATTCCTTAAGAAATCTGAATTGTGGTAGATGAGTCTTGGTCTGGTACCTTCCTACTGGATCCTTTGAAGGTAACAGGGATGTCCTGGGGTGCTTGTTTCAGGTAAGAGAAGTGTTTTATAGGTGACATCTACTCTTAACTGTCAAAGACAGATGAGCAGGACTCTCCTCCCTCAGGGGATGTCACTACCTCAGTTTTCCTGTCAAACTCTGTCAGGCTCTGTAACCTGAAACAAAGGGGGAGCTGGGGAGGGTGAAAGACAGGTTCTAATGAGCTGTCCACTGGGCCCCTCTCGGGCCTGAAGCCCCTCTTTCTGTTGTCCTGTCTCAGCTCTAACTTTATTCACTGCTGTTGGGGTGATTTCTCTCAGAGCTGAGGAGGTGGCCTGGGGTGGAGAGGTGCAGACTCCTAAGTAGCTTCCCCCATTGTGCACTTCCAGGGCTTGCTGTTTCACTGACTAAGGTCCTCCCACTGCAGCTCAGCTGAACCCACCCACTATTCTCACCTACCTAAATGGGGGAGCCCTACTCGGGCAGGCAGGTGGCCTTCTGTCCCCTGAGAATTTACCAGATGTGTTATAGAAATCTTAGAGTTGAGCTGCTTGAACAGGTGAGTTCTCTGAAGAAACAGAAAGAGTCAGACTTTATGCAAGCCTAATGTTGTGTGGGAAGAGAGCCGGAGGAGCCAGAGTGAGTCAGTTCCAGCTGTCCCCTGGTCAAGATGCTGGCAGCAGGGTTAATGATGCAGTTGGAGATGCCCTGGCAGGTTTACTTTGAAATGATAATATAGATTTGTTTCATTTTTATCAGCCCGCTATACCACTCACTGTGCAATTCTGCATTTAATATTATAGCACTAAAATAGTAATTACTTTAAATAATTTTTTATCCAGGACTACAGATGGCATGAGATCCAACAGCTCTGGGATGTGTGTACACTAGTAGTTTGTAGACATGTTCTTGTAAAATATTTAGAAGTTTACACAGCAAAATGTCCCTTACTCTCCCATATTCCCAGCGACAACCGCTGTCGATGATTCGCTGAGCGTCCCTCAGTGTTCTGCTTAAACCTTCGCTTACTCATGTATGTGCACACTTTTTTTTCTAGAAATGAGATTATGTTCAACATATTTCTATGTGACTGTGGTTTGTTCTGCTTGAATATTATATATCTGGGGGATATTTCCTGGGGTTCACCTAATTCTGTCTCACTCATTTAACGTCAGTGCAGCATGGCTTGATAAGGAGAAGCTGTCTGTGTAATCCTTCACTAATAGGAGACATGAAAACTGTTTCCAAAATGTTTGCTACACAATGCTACAGAGAATCTGCATGCACAACATGTCTGTGCACACATGTTTGGTAGGATAGATTCCCAGGGGTAAGGCTCTCAGGCCTTGCTTTAGTTCACTGTCTGTCTACATTTGTTTACTACACATTGTGCCTTAGTTTTCTCATCCTCTGATTCTATCTTAAAATTATTTATTATTATTATTAGTTATTATTGTGTGTGTGTGTGCATGGGTGCTTGTACATGCGCCATATCACAAGTGTGAAGGTCAGGACAGCTTTGTGGAGTTGGTTCTCTCTTTTTACCTTGACTCAAGTTCAGGTCATCAGGCTTGAGCAGCAGATGCTTTTCCTACCAAGCCATCTCACTGCTCCATATTGTAGAGCTCTTTAATACTGCTACAATTTGGTGCCTGACGTGGGATTTCCCCCTCGGTATGCTGTGAATATGCTTTATTATCATTGGTTAATAAAGAAGCTACTTTGGCCTACAGCAGGGCAGAATAGAGCTAGGCAGGAAAACTAAACTGCAGAGAGAAAGAAAGTGGAGTCAGGCAGACACCATGTAGCTGCCGAAGGAGAAAGATGCCAGAACCTTACCGGTAGGCCACAACCTTATGGTGATACATAGATTAATAGAAATTGGTTAATTTAAGATGTAAGAGCTAGCTAGGAATACACCTGATTATTCGGGTCTGGGTGGCTGGGAAACATAAGTACAGTTTCCATTTAGAGACCCATATTCCCTAAACTCTGCCCCCCCTCCTCTCTTTCCCCGTATGTGTGTGTGTGTGTTCTTTTTGAGACAGGCTTTCTCTGTGTAGCCTTGGCTGTCCTGGAACTCGCTCTGTAGACCAAGCTGGCCTCAAACTCACAGAGGTCCACCTGCCTTCCTCTGCTTCCATAGTGCTAGGATTAAAGGCATGTGCCATTACTCTCTTGATGGTCAATCCCAAAAGTATATTAGATTTACCTGAAGAGCTTCATCATCATTATTGTGTGTGTGTGTGTGTGTGTGTGTATGATGTACATGTCTGTTTAATAAAAAAATCGAGATCTTAAAATTCAGATTCTAACTTAGTGAGCCTAAGAGTTTGCATTTCTGACAAGCACCTGGGTGGCAATTATTGCTGCTGACCTGAGAACCACAGTGTAAGCCTGTATCTAGATAAAATGCAGTGAGATCGGGACAATGAGAAACCGTATTCCAAATTCTAGGTGTCACTGGAATAATAAACACATTGTATAACACAGGAGTGAAATGAGAAGGAACACAGCCAGGAGAAGGATGGAGAACAAAGAGGCCCTTCTTCCCCATCAGCTGAGTGAGACGCCATCATCTTTGAGTCCCATGCTCCAAATAAAGGCATACCCTGGAAGGCCATTTAGAACATTCCAAGCTATGACTGTCATACCATCCATCTATGATGCTGGGGCTTTCTTGACCATTCTGCTTCTGATTATAACCTTCTTTTCTGGGGGTCCTGCTAGAAGCCTATGGACCCTTTAGCACTCATCCCCAGTCTTCCTTGGCCCAGTCACAGCCAGACCCTCACCTGGGAAACCAGAGATCCCAGCTGTGAACTTGTCTCTGCCATCATCTACTCTTTGGGATGTAATGATCTTCCAGAGAAGATTCTGCAGCCCCACTTGGCTCCGTTGCCCATCTCACCTCTCTAGGCAGTGCCAGTCATCAATTCTCCTTTGAACTACATTTAGGATCCTATGGAGAATATAAGTAACCAACACAAGTATTTTCCTTCCTCTCTTCTTTTTGTGTGTTTATGAGGGCACGCTCATGTGTGGAGGCTAACAGATTGATGTTTGGTGCCTTCCTCATTTGCTCCCCACCTTGGTTTTTGACAGGGTTCTTCGTGAACCTAGAGCTCACCAGTTCATCTGGGCTTGCTGGTCATCGAGCTTCAGGGACCCACCTGTCTCCATCTTGCCAAAGCTTAGGTTACAAATGCACACCACAGCACCCAGCTCTTTCCGTGTGTGTTGGGGATTTGAATTCAGATTTTGAGGCTTAAGCAGCAAACACTGTTATTGACAAAGCCATTTCCGCACGCAGCCTCCTTCTCTTGCTCTCCTTTTCCCTACACTCTCCCCTTCCTCTTCCTCCTTTTCTGGTTGGTCTGTCTGTCTGTATGTTCATCCATTCATCCATCCACCCACTCACCCACATATCTATCCTCTATCTATCTATCTATCTATCTATCTATCTATCTATCTATCTATCTATCTATCTACCTATCATCTATCATCTTTGAGAGAGGGTTTTCTATAGCCTGGAATGGTCTGGAACTCATTTTGTAGCTAAGGGTGCTTTTTAATTCCTGATTCTCCTGCCTCCATCTCCTGAAAGCTAGGATCACAGATGTCACCACCACACCTGTTTCCCTTTATAACTTAGAAAGATGGGCATTATGCTTATATTTTGAACTTTTTTCACATTCCTTAACCAGTTGAAAATATTTGCATTTTGCTAATACAAATTATAATATATGAAGTGATATCTTTCTGGTTTTATCTTTTGGAACAAATAAGAGCTAAAAACAATAAAACAAAATAAGTCGAAGATAATACTTTGACTGCTGTCATACTAAATTAATATCTAATTGATAAATATTAACACTTTTAGTGCTATCTCTTGAAAACTTTTGACTGCCCAAAGAGAATGCAGAACTTTAAGATTAATATATGCAGGTGGTAACAGTTCTCCTTGGTCCGAGTCAGAACTAACGCTACCCCTGCTGGAGGGAGCGTGCCTGGGGAAGAAGAATTGTCTTTAACTGGATTGATTCCCCTTTCATGAGCTGTCTTCTTCCATGAAGAGATACAGCATGCATCACAGATGTATCTTGGAGCCTTTATTTGTGCCAAGTCATTGTTATGTCTTCCCCTATCATATTATAGAATATCTGAGGATAGGGACTTTGTCTTTTTGCTGATTAAGTTATTTTTAGCACCTAATGCAACACTGGCACATTGCAGATGTTCAGTCAATACCTATAGACAGAATGAATAAGTCATGAAGATAAAGAAATACTGATACTAGGTTATGGAATTAAATTAAGCTTAGAATAAAATGAAAATTAATTGAAACTTAAAGAAAATGCAAACTCTCAAAAGTCTACCAAATTTAGGACTAGAGGATAGCTGGAATCCCCTGTGTCTTAGTTACATGGAAATTCACACACACATACACACACACACACACACACACTACACACACATACAGTACACACATATACAGCAAACACACACCACACAATACAGTATATACATATACAACACACATTTACACATACAGTACACACATATACAACACACACAATACACACACATACAGTACATACACATACAACACAAACACAATGCACACACATACATTACACAGACATACAACATACAGAGTACACACACACACACGCCTTATTCCTTCTACATAGTTCGGACACTCACATAATTCTCCTCATGCTTCTTCCATTTTTTAGAGCAGGTTTTTTTTTTCTGTCCAGAAACTGAAACTGTTGTCACTGAAATTAATGTGACATCAGAAAGCAAACACAGTGGTCTTGTATGGGAACAGGACCTCCTTCTTTCTTTGTAAACACAATATCCGGGTGTGGTAGCATTTGAGAGACTGAGGCAGGAGAAAGCTGTGCTTGAGGTCGGCCTGGGCTACACAGTGAGAGCCTGTTTCAAGAGAACAGCAAAACAGCAGTAGCCATCCTTGCTCAAACCCACAAATGGGGGGCTATCATACACTACAACACAGCTTTAAAATTCTCTCTCTCAAAGGGAGGTTATGGGAATGATAAAGTATTCCACGATCCTCTGCCAAAAGCACGGTATGGTTTTAGAATCCAGTAATGCATGCCTTCTGTAAATTCTATCACTGGGAAGCGGCCTGGCAAAGTGGTATGGGGACTGGAGCCAGGCTGCCTGCGTTCTCATCCTCAGTATTCGGGCTGGCTGTGCCAACTTGGAGGAATCGCTTGACTGCTTTTTGCCCTAATTGCCTCATCTGTTAGATGGGATAAGACCACCTACTTCAGTTGTTATACAGTTAGAATGAGTTAGTGTTTGTAAAGCACTTAGCCAGTACCTGGAAGACAGTAAGCACTGTAGAACTGTTGTTAAATAAATAAAGCCCGACAATGGGTGAGGCCGCTAGAAGCACCAATAGATCCAGGAAAATACTGAACTGCTGCTATCTGCTGAATACTTGCTTGTGTTTGGTAGCCACTAGTCACCAGGAGAATTGGTATCAACTCTTGTAAAAACTCTGAGAGTACAACAATACTCATTTATTTTTGCAGCTACTGTTTCTTGACTAGCTACTAGATATCAGAAGCCATCTAAGTGGTAGGGTGGAGTATCTTGGGATATATATTTATTTTTCTTTATTAATTTGTGTGTGTACGTACACACTCATACTCGTGCGTGCACTTGCATCCCCATGCCACAGCATGGATGTGGCAGTCAGAGGACAGCTTACGGGAATCAGTGCTCTCCTGCCACCCATGTGGATCTGGGGGCTTGGCCTTAGGTGGTCGGGCTTGGCCTTAGGTGGTCGGGCTTGGCGGCAGAGGTCTTTACTTGCTGAGCCATCTCCTTTCCTAGGATTCATATTTTTAAAATTCATCACTTTGTTATCAAGAGCTTTGCTGTTTGGTTTTGAACAGGGGTCTCACCATGTAGCTCTGGCTGTCCTAGAACTCACTATGTAGACCAGGCTGGCTTTGAACTCACAGAGATCCACTGCCTTTGCCTCCCCAGAGTGCTGGGATTAAAGGCGTGCGCCATCAGGACCAGCTAGCAAGGGCTTTTTAAAAATACTTCTACATTTCCAGACCAGCCTCAAACCACAGCACAGCTATTCACTTTACTGAGAGATACTTTCTGAGTTCGAAAGTATTACAGGTTTGACAGGACCATTCCACTTTTTCCTCTTTTCTACCCAAATTTCATTGTTAGGCTCTTTATTAATTTGTATCCTTATAAAATCCTTTTCTAATCTGTTAGTTTTCAACAAATGTATGATTTGAGAGTTTATAAAAACAATGCCATTATTTATTATGTTGTCTGTTAAAGTAGCTTTGCACTGCACAATGTCTGGGTGCCTACTTGTCTTTGTAGACTTGTTACATTTCCCTGAGGTCAACTCTTAGAGTAGAAATGGCATGCACACTTTAACTTGACTAATTTGCCGAGAGATGCTTTCTTAGAGTCCATGAAGTAGCACTGACTCCAAGAGTGATGGCAATGCTGTTTCTCCCCAATGCTAATCAATAATTTACATTTTTAGCAGTCTGGTAAGTAAACATTGATAAATTGATATCACTCCAATTTAATAATGAGGGTGATTTGGGGATGTTTTGCTGGCTGTTTTTAGTTGTGATCAGTTGTCTATTTTTTGGGGGGGGGATCTGGAGAGATTGCTCAGTAGTTCAGGAGTACTTATTTCTCTTGCAGAGGACCTGGGTTTGGTTCTCAGCACCCACATCATGATTTACAACTGTGTGGAACTCCAGTTCCAGGGGATCCAACACCCTGTCCTTGTTTACGAGGACACTGCTCACAGATGGTGCGCATACATACATACATACAGGCAAAACACTCATGCATGTGGAAAAAGGGAAAAAATATTGTTTTCGGTAAGCAACAGTATTCAGTTATCCTGAAAATCAAATAATGGTGAGAGTGAAACCCTGCTCGTTTTCCTAAGTGTTCAGTTATGCTGAACTAAACAGAAACAGTTCATGAAAGTGCTTTTTAGCAGCACCTTCTTTGGCTCCTCTGCCCAGGCCTGTGGCTAATCCACAGCTCCGAGAGACTAGCACAGCCTTCCCATGAGGGAAGGAGAACCAAAAGAACGAAAAGCAGGATGGAAGTCTTTGGGTCACCACCTCCACACCTCCCCCACCTCCCCGCGAAACTCCTATATTCTTTTCAAGTTGTGCTCAATCAATGAAGAAGGTTCTTGGGACTAGGAACGAGCAATGTGGGAGGGTTATGAAGAGCTCTTTCTGTAAGAGACGGTCTAGAGAAATGGCACACAACGATGTGACCACGACTAACATACTGTATAGTGTCTTAAATGGTCAAGATAGTAAAAAGTATGCTACATGCTTTTTTTAAACCACAGTAAACGAGATAATTTTAATTTTGTATTGCAGCTTGTCTTTAATTAATCAACAAATATTTATGCTCTAATTATGCACCAAATACTTTTCTGTCATGGAAAGCGCAAAGAGTTAGGTCTGATGGATTTGAGTCTCAAGAAACTAGCAATTGCGTAAGGGAGATAGTTAAGTAGACATGACAATTAGCTAACAACCCCAGGCAATGTAAAGACACCAGACGAGAAAAGACAGAAAGTCTCATGCCTTTAGAACAGTTATTTATGCTACAATGATAGGTACCCTAAATGGCTTTTTAAACCAAATTAAAAATTATTCATTAATTTCTTTTTATGTGTTTTGTCTGAATGCATTTCTGTGTGCTTAGTGCCCACAGAGTCCAGAAGAAAGCATTGGATCCCCTGAGACTGGATTACAGGCAGTTGTTCCCTGCTATGTGGTGCTGGGAACTGAACCAGGGTCGTCAGGAAGAATAGTCAGTGCTCTTAAACACTGAGCCATCTCTCCAATCCTTTGAAAGCATTTTCATATTCTCTCTCTCTCCTCCCCACCCCCCCTTTTTTTTTTGACAGGGTTTCATTGTGTTGTGTAACCCTGGCTGTTGTGGAAGTCACTTTGTAGACCAGGCTGGCCTTAAACTCACAGAAATCCTTTTGCCTCTGCCTCTCAAGTGCTGATATTAAAGGCGTGTGCCACCGTCACCTGGCTTCATGTGCATTTTCTAAGTTGGCCCTCCTAATAAATCTAGAGGCATCTCTACTTGAGAGCGGAGGAAACAGAGGCTCAGAGGTTATAATTCACCCAGTTCACAAGGCAGAGCCAGGCCCAGACTTACTGTCTGCTGCCACTAACTCCTCGGAAGGTTTGTTTAAGTTGGAATTGAAGACTTGCTGCCAAAAATCTTTTCAGGGTCAGGGCAGAACCCAAATATGCTAAGAATACTTTGGTTATGTATTTGCTAAAATTAGGATTATTCCCTCCCCTAAGGGAATAATCTCGTTGTGTTCTAGACAACGAGATTGAGACTTACATTTAGTACAAAAGTCATAGATGTTTTTTTTCCTTTTATTGGTGAGAGAAATTCAAATCATAGTGTAATAGAATGGGGCTAGCATATAAGACTAACTCAGGGGCTGTTTCTACACACTTTAAGTCAACTGGCAGCTTCATTAAAGCTCCTCCCCCACCCGGTGGAGCATCTCTCCTTAAAGACACCATACCTGTGTTCCACCAGCGATTGCTCTGATCTGTCGGACATGTGCCAGAAATGGACACTGACACAGCAGAATGAAATCAGTGAGGAAGAATGTAGGGTTATGACCATATGATTTACACCCACTTAAAAACAAAACCACATCCTGCTTCAGAAGGACTTCTATCTAGAAAGTTCAGAAGCATTTACTTGGTTCATACATACCGCTATCTGGTTACCTAAGGTCAAGCCACTGTTTACCTTTGTCAGACAGAACCCGGGCAAGACACCTGAAACCGCCTGTTTTTCACAAATCACTCGGTCTTCCCGTACTAAGCAATAGAAGATACTAAATTATTTCTATAAAACCACATACGCAATAAAGAAAATAAATTTTTAAAGAACATGTACGGATAAAGTAAAATTAAAAACAAAAATTGCAACTGGTGGTTGCTCCCCTCAATATTTTCCTAAAAAGGGCAGTGCTGCCCTCTACTGTTGAAATGTTAGAAATACGTCTCTGCAGGCTTAGAGCAATAGTAAGGCCATCTATTACAGCCCGGTCTTAAAACACTGCTTTAGGAGTTAAGAGACACTGTGTTCCCCGCAAAGACATTGAATGTGCACTTTGTTTATCTTTTCATTTGCATCCACCTTGCACCAAAGCACAGGATTTGAGGTCATGACCAAAGAAATGGAGAAAGAACGAATGCTACAATTCAGAGACAAAATGTAAGGGGCTGGGGCTGGAGGGAGCTCAGCTGTCGGCCCTTTCCTGATCTTCAGGAGAACTCTATTCCAGCCTGGCCTGTAACCTGCTCCAAAGACTGCAACCAGGCCTGCCTGTAACTCCAGCTCCAAGGTGTCTGATGCCCTCTTCTGGCCTCTTTGAGCGTATGCACACGCATAGCATACATTCATGAAAACACTATAAATAAAAAGAAATCTTCCAAAGAGCAGGCATTACATTAGTCATATGTCACTGCGTCTACAGACACATCTAGGTAGAAACAGGATACTGTGAGGCGAATATTCTGATTTTTAGGCCTATGGCCTTCCCATTCTTCTCTCATTTTGAAGTGATTTTCTTTTTTCTTTTTCTTTTCTTTTCTTTCTTTCTTTCGTTCTTTCTTTTCTTTTTTCTTTTTTTGCTAAGGCAATATACTTTGTGACTTTTTGTTGTTGTTGTTTTAAGTCAGTAGTTCTCAACATGTGGGACGAGGCCCCTTTGAAGCTGCATGTCAGGTATTTATATTACAATTCATAACAGTAGCAAAATTACAGTTATGAAGTAGCAACGAAAATAATTTTATGGTTGGGGATCACCACAACATGAGGTAGCCTCCAACAATATTAAAGCTATTAAAAGGTATTAAAGGGTTGTAGTATTAAGAAAGTTGAGAACCACTGTCTTAAGTGGAAATGAAGGTTTCCCCAGATGTTGAGAGAATTATGGGATGGTTTCTAATTTTTTTCTCTTGCAGAGAAAGATATAAAAGACTATTATTAATATATTTATGTTCTAATTCATTTTGAATATATTATCTTGTTTCTTTTTAATTTTGTTAGCAATCACAGATCTTTACAAAAACTTCTTAGACTCAGTAAGTAGCTAAGGCTCACCTCAAACTCTCCCTCAGCCTTATAAGTGCTGGGTTTATAGGCATGCATCACCACCCATGGCCTCTTTTCCATTTAAAAAATACCTCAGAATACATACCTGCAAGAAGCCAGATCAAGCCAGATCAGGCAGACTTCAAAGAGAGCTCAACCAGTACCTTCCAGCCGCCGAGGGACTAAAGTGTAATCTCTATGACAATAATAATAACTCTACCACTATGCCGTGCACATTTCTATCTGCTACAATGTAACAGATAAGAATAGTAACACTCAGACAATATTAAGTCACTCAGTGTCTCAACTAGTAAGAGGCAAAGCTGGGATCTGATTCTGAGTCCAAGCTTAGCTATAATTTTCACCTGTGCTGCTCGTCATTCAATAAAAAGCCTAAATAACTCTCAAAGCAACGAGTCTGTGATATTAGTGATGACGACGAATCTTAGTAACCCTCGGCAAACCCTGCTAACATCTGCTGAGTTCCTGGGAAATACGGTTCAAAGAGTTTTCATGCCAAACTTTTCAGTTGCATTAAATAAGTTAATTTTCCCAGCACCCCCACCCTCACTCTGCGGTAGAACTATTATTATCTTCATATTGCAGGTGAGGAACCTGAGCCACTCAGAGGAAATCCACTCTAGAGGTCAGGCTTTTAACCATTGTACTATGATACTTAAGTACAAAAAATTATACAGCGCAACAATTTCTAAAAGGCTCCGTGGGAGTTAATTACAGTCGTGAGTAATGATAGCAGTCCCGGCACTCAGGCCTGTTGGTATCTTCAGAACACAAAGGTCTTTGGAGCCTTAAATAAAACCTGCACACGTGAGTATACAGTTCAGGAACTAAGTATAGATCCCGTCTGTTCCAGGCCTCATTGGACATGTCCTTCTGGGAGATAAGACACAGCAAGGCATATCCTGGCTTGGTACAAACCCTGAGGTGGCTGGGGATGGGGTGGGGTTATGCTGGCAGAGGAGCTGTACATGAAGAAGGAAGAGAATCTGGGATAAGCACAGTTAAGCTTTTCCAAGGCTCACCCAGGCACATGACCTAGTTAGTCCGGGAGAAGCTAAAAACTGGCTGCTCTCTTTAGCAAGAGAACCTGGTTGCCATCCCAGGACACAACCCCATAGCAGGCTTTGTGTATATTGAACTCACCATTTGGCCACACAGTGACTCTTGAATCTATCTTCTCTAACATATTTGGTTTTGAAAGAAAATGTGTTCAGCACAAACTCAACATGTAAATGATATCCCCCCCTTCGTGACAGCGTACATACACCCAAGTATAACCACCCCAAAGCATTTTGTGCTCCAGTGCAAAGGCTGATAAACTTCTCTCCCCCGACATGTTCCTAAGTTTAGACATCCTGGGTGCTCTGGGTGAAGACTGAGGAAAACGAGCAGGGGTGGATTAGTTTAGAGGTCCGGGCAGTTGCCGCTGATGCTCCACCGCTTGTGTTCTGGGACAGTATTGTTGGCCCTAGAGGCTTCAGATTTCCAAAAGAATATATTCTAAAGGAATTCATTCTAGATACAGCTGTTGCGGAGTGGCTTCCCAATCCCTCTTTTACACCTTTTTTTTTTTAATTTAAGAAAAGAGATTGGGGTTGGGGTGGGAGCCAGAAGGACTCCCTTGAACAGTTTTAGAAACTTGCCAGGAGGCAATAGAACTCCCAGCCTCTCTCTTCTGACCTCAGCTGCCTTCTCCTTGCCACTCTGCTGGCTGCCTTACTTGATTGCCTGGCTCTTCTCTTCATAAGCCTTTTGCTTGAATTATTTCTTCAGCAAGGAGGCAGTGTTGAGTAAATTCTAAGTCAATGTGTTAAAATTAGCAATGACCGGGAAGGCATTTTGTTTATTTCAAGTTTGGTATTTTATTTAGGAGGTAGCTTGCAAGACTCAAGACAGAAGAGAAGATTGAACACAATCTCCAAGACTCACATGACTGAGGGGGGGAAAATGAAGATTTGAATCCTATGTAACATAGGCTTCCTTCCTCATCTTTCCAATCCCCTGGTTCAGGTATAATGGGACAGGAAATAAAAACACTATCTGTCTTAGGTAGGGCTACTATTGCTACCTAAATTACCAAAATCAAATAGGGGAGGAAAGGGTTTATTGGGCTTATACTTCTATATTGTCCATCATTGAAGGAAGTCACGACAGGAACTCAAACAGGGCAGGAACCTGGAGGCAAGAGTTGATGCAGAGGCCATGGAAGGGAGCTGCTTACTGGCTTGCTCAGCTTACTTTCTTATAGCACCCAGGACCACCAGCCCAGGGGTGGAGAAAATACCCTTCAGGCTTGCCTACAGCCTGCTCTTATGGAGGCTTTTTCTTAATTGAGGTTCTCTCCTCTCAGATGACGTTAGCTTGTATGAAGCTGACATAAACTATCCAGTGCGCTAGCACAGGTTTGACTGTGGGGCCATTTAGGCCATCATCTCTGGGGAGATGACTCCGTTCCCAAGTAAAGTAAATGTGCTTGCTGTGTAAGGAGGACCTGAGTTTGGATCCCCAGCACCCATGAACAAGCCAAGTGTGATAGCCTACTTATAACTCCCCATGCTGGGGAGCGGAGACAGGCAAGTCTCTGACTCATTGCCCATACAATCTAGCAGAATTTCTGAGTTCTAAGTTCAGTGAGAGACCCTGTCTCAGATAATAAGATGGAGAGCAACTGAGGAAGACACCTGATGTTCACACCTGGGCACATATGTGCTTTGTGCCTAACAGAACACACACACACACACACACACACGAGAGAGAGAGAGAGAGAGAGAGAGAGAGAGAGAGAGAGAGAGAGAGAGAAATATTTACTTGATCTTAGTCACACTGACAGTGTTTGGGTAACCTAAGTTTGCTTTTCTCCCTGGGAATGACGCAGGGAGTGACCATGACATTGTTGGCTAATGCTGTGGATATCACACTAGGACAGCCAGGCTGCAGAAACACCCCTTTCCACGGCTGCACTCAGACTGATCTTTGGAAGCACTAAAAGCACCTGAAGGCTGTTGGACCTTAGGTGTTAGCATGTGACAGTCAGAGGGAAACAGGGAAACGCTGTGGGAAGTTACCTTAAAAAAATGGGGCGATGTTTTTAAAAAGCAAAAGACAAAAAAGGTAGCAGGTGCTGCTGAGTTCCGAGGCTTTTGTTCACTCTGACTGGAGGACTCGTGTGAAGACTCAACACGTTCTCCTAAGGAAGCCATGATACTGTTTTCTCACAAAATAACAAGGAACTGGCTCCTTCCAGTATTTGTTGCATATTTAGTATGAGAAACGGAGGGAGGTTTGCCAGGTCCCAGGCAAAGCGGCATATCATTGCCAGGGGGGTGAGAATGATGTGCAGTAACAAAGCTAGTATTTAGAGAGCACTTACTGTATGCAACTAAACGCTTTATATGTATTAACACATAATCCCCACGACAACCCCGAGGAAAACACTATTATCTCCACTCTACAGAGCAGGAACAGGCCTGCCCAAGTTAGTAAGTGGCAGCCAGTCTCCGAACCTAACTTCCCTGGCTCCAGAGCGAGGTTCCTACTCAACAGGACATTTTCTAAAATTGTAATGTCGACCACACAAACCCCCGACGCACACGAAAGAGATTTCTAACCAGACGGAGGGTTGACAGATGTGAATCTTCAAGGTCAACAGGTGGAGAAGATCTGGACAGAAATAGTCTCAGGGGAAGGAGCAGCCTGACAAAAAGGAGCAGCAGTTTGGGTATCAGCCAATCGATGACAGCACACGTGGAAGGAACGCTACGAGGGAGGCTCCGCCAGATGCCTGACGGTCCTTGAGGACTAGGCCCCCCTCTCTCCAAGTAACGGGGGAGTAAAATTACTCAAACTAGCAAGTGCTCATCCCTTACTCTCTGCAGGGTCTCCCCTGCCAGCGATCAGGGCAGACAGCGTTCCCAGGTGTCTTTCTGGGAAAACACTGAGTGAAGATGGTCAAGGTCATCCGCGCTCGGGTACATCGTGTCCAGGTGGACCACTCGAGTTCTGGGGAGTTGGCTGTCAGTCCGGCCTGGACAGCTCGGGAACGTGCGCACTGCCGGGGCCTGGCGGGGACAACCACCTGCTCAGCGGGTACAGGAACATCTATCCTCAGCAATTCCCACGGGTGGCCACCGCCCCAGGTCTCCAGGCCCCAGAAGGTCAAGGAATATGTCCTCTGGGGACTCCAGCCATCCGCATCATCCTCATCACCCTAAGGAATAAAAGCCTCATCGATTGGAGCAGGTTATGCCAATCATCCTTGTCCCCGCCCACACCTCCACCGGTGTAAATCGCACTGGTTGCATCACACGAGCCTCCGATAAGATTCTCTTCTTGAATTGGCTAATAGAGACTTGTCCCTCCTACCTCATTTTTGTCGGGAGGTTGTGATTGGCTGATCGCGTTGCCAAGTTCCGGACGCGACTCGGCTATTGGAAGCCGTGGGCTGTCCCCGCCCGCCGGTGAAGGTGAGAGTCTCCTCCGGTCACCGCGCCGCGCTGCGCAGCGAGCAGCTCTGGGCTCGCGCTCGAGGTCTCCGCACATCCTTTCACGATGGCGTCTCCATCAGTCTTTGCCCAGGTTCCACAGGCCCCTCCAGTTCTGGTCTTTAAGCTCACTGCGGACTTCCGGGAAGATCCAGATCCCCGCAAGGTTAACCTCGGCGTGGGAGGTAAGGATGCAGTGCCCTGGAATGCGAGCAGCATGGGGGGGGGGGACCGTGGGAGGAGCCGAGGCTTAGTTTGGTGCTCCCTGAGAGGGGACCCGGGAGAGAAGGCTGGGGCCACGAGGCCGTCCACCACCCTACCCATTTTGCAGATCGTGGTACGGAGTCCTTGGAAAAAGGCACGGTGTGTTCAAGGTCACGCAGAACAGGTGTAGCATCTGGAACACAAACGTGGTTTTCTGTTTCTCCATCCTGTGTTCTTTATAGTACATGTTCCAAAGCAATGAGACGGCCAGGGATTGTACGGAAGGAGAAATCTGGTAGCCTTGGGGTCATGATCAGCCGGGAAGTGGGAATAAAAGAGCTGTTAGCCTAGTGGAACTGTGGTCTGGGCTGGGTGAGCAGCAGGTATCAGTTAGGAAGCCTGTGACACCACGTGAGGGAAGATCTCGGTTTGGTTTATTCTCAGATGAGGTGCAGTCCAGCTCAGGGCTCACACATCTGGGTCTTCATTTCCTTGAACCAGTTTAGCCTTCTGCTAAGGTCGTTTGTGTTGGAGAGTGCCTGAAACTCCTTTTAACTGGAGCCTCCAGCGACTTTGTTGTAACCGTCACTTTGATGCTTGGAAGCTCTTCGGAGCCTGGTTTGCATTTGTCCATATACAGAGGCCAGCCAGCCAACGGGAGAAAAGTGAGCAGGGTGGTGGGTGATGGCCTGAAGATGCTAGAAGGTTTGAAAGAAGAAACAATTGTTTTGTAGCCGAGGGTGATGTGAAGGGGATTCAAAAATCAAGATTCTTATAGAAGTGTGTGTACATAACCCTTTACACACTCACACACACACACACACACACACACACACACACACACACACACACCCCATCAAGGAATAGGAGAGGGGTGAGAGAAAATCCTCAGTGCTGTTGTATTGACAGTGGGCGATGGTGCATGGACATAAATGACATATATCATTTTCTCATCTTTTATGTATGTTTGAAACTTCTCAAAATAAAGCATTAAAAAGTCAGTGTTAGTTGTTCCTTCAGTGGAGGGAAATATGATGTTTTTAGCAGCCAGCAGAACAGGAGAAATACTGATGGTCTTGAATGGAAATCAGAATGCTCACTGTATAAGCTCTTTATTTAAACCCAGTGCAGAACCTCCAAGTGTTTATTTACAGCCTAATTTATATAGAAGAACTGATGAGGTCTAGGGCCTTGGCCCGTCTTATAGGGTTTTTGTGGAGACTAAACACAATCACAGGCTTTGAATGAGGGCTGGCGTATAAGCAGGAGTTATATAACCAGCTATTTCTGTTGCTGTTTGGGCGTTTCTTTGAGTGGGTCTCTTAAAAAAAGTTGAATGAAAATTATCAGCCTAAGAACTGAAAAACAAAATAATTTATGACGTTGGTTCAGAAATAAAATACACATGCACACAAAAACCTCCCTGCTATAGCATCCAGTCCAGACAACCCGAATCAGCCTTTAAGCAAGATTTCCATCTCAGCAGTGACATGCCTTTTGTCACTTTTTCCAGGAATCTAAGAACAGGAGCAAATGAGTTGTTCATGTAAGTGTACTTTCTGTCCACAGTACTTCTGGGAGCTGTTTTGTGACTCTCCTGTTTGTAAGGAAGGAGGCTAAAGCCCAGGGGAAAGTATAGTTTGACCCCTAGGTGGAAGAGCTGGGATTCTAGCCAAGTCTCAGGCCCCAGGGTCTCTGGCCTTTTCTCGGCTGGGGATTCTTTCAGCTGGCCTGGGGGTAGCCAGTAACCTGCAGGGAGAAGAGGCAGGAGCCCTGAGTGCCCAGTACCAACTGTGGTCTAATGAGGGTTATTTAATGCCTTTGAAGCCAAGGTAGAATGAATGACATTTAGAATCTATCAAAAGTCTACTCCAAGATTGCCCAGCAGGCTCTGTGATTCTATTAATAGGGTAAATCTGTGGTGTGGGGTAATTGTATTGACCCCATTAATTAACCGTGGAGTAAAAGAACAATTACGTGTGACATGTGACATATAGATGAAAGGTGTTGCGTATTTGCGTATTTGGTCATTACTGTGACCTGTTCTGTGTGGGTGATAGGTGGCAGATCCTTGTCTACTCTGAGCAGAGTAGAATAAACGGTCTCCTTCTGCATGTGCATGCCTGTTTTACTTATACACACACGCCAGCACACTCTTGGTCAAGGAGATTAATTAATTGCTGACTTTGAGATGATGCTTCCTCCCAAGGTCAAAGGTAATGGAAGCTCCTCCTCTCCCGTTCTAGCAATGCTGGACAGTTTTAGAATAAACTGCTACTATAATCTCATTAGCTGGTTCCCACTTGCAGATAGTTGCCCCAGAGATTTTTCTGCATGCTGAGCTGATTTCAATAGCTTTCTTGTCATCAAACACAGCAGTGGGTCTTATTTTTCCACTGTGAAGCGCAATGCTTACGTTGTTTATGGACTTAGTGTTTCTCAAAGCCTCTGACTGCAGTGCCTTTAAGGCTAGACAGACACAAGTCCGTCCTGATACAAAATCTCTCCTCCATCCCCGGTACTGTGAGTGTATATATTCATGTGAAGGCCAGCTCTTAACACCGAGTGTCTTGCACTATTGCTTTCTATCTTTTCTTTTGGGCCAGTGTTTCTCCCTGCACCCGATGATCACTCACTGATGGCGTGGCTAGCGGGCCAGTGAACTCAGGGATTTGCCTGTCTCCTCTGTTGCAAGCTTTAGCTTCCAGGCCATGATGCCCAGTTCTTTATGCGGGTGCCTGGGATCTGAGGTCCTGTCTCATGCATGTGTGGTAGGCACAGAGTAGACTGAGCCATCTCTTCAGCCTCCAATTCTTTCTTTCTTTCTTTCTTTCTTTCTTTCTTTCTTTCTTTCTTTCTTTCTTTCTTTCTTTCTTTTAAATGTGAACTTACCCTTCTTTTGGTCTAGTAAGTTTAGTAGTTGTTTTCATTGTGGCTCCTCCTCTTCAGATATGAATTGTTGGCTAGATGGCTGTGTCAGGAGTTTCTCAGAGCGCAGGGTAGAGAAGGGTCTCAGAGGCATAGGTGCGGGGGTTCTTGGGTGTGGATGGGTGAGGGAAGTGGTGCCAGTAGGAGGAGGTGATGAGGGTGACAGTTGGACCATTTAACCCTGTTCTTCCTTTCTGCAAAGCGAGACTGCCGGACCTGCTCATGACCTGTGACTGCCTTGGGAGCTCACTCAGGAAGAAAGACCAGGTTCACAGGGTAGCTCTCAGCAGCATGCTGACAAGGAGGCCCCCAGATAAAGGCTCTGGACTGAGCACTTTGAGATTTCCTTAGGCATCACCTGTTAAAATCAAAAAGAAAGGAAGCGAGAACTCAGTAGTACCAGCCTAACTCTTCTTATCTTTGGCAAATAATTTCTGGCCTCAGTTTCCTGATTCCTAATACCCATCTATTTTGTGGTTTGTTAAAATAATTAAATGAGAATCAAGAAATATGCAGAGTATTTAGTAAATCCTTGTTATTACCATGGCTTCAGTTTCTACTAGTGTCTATAATTATGAGATCTTTCCACCATGCATCTCCTTGCATAGTACCCTTCCTCTTCTTCACATAAGTTCTGTATCTTCATCAGCCCCCTCCCCACCACCCATTATTACAGACTAGATGGGTATTGGGATCACCAGCAACACTTTTCCGGCCCCACCTGTATATGTTTTTTCTTTGGGTACAAATCCATCTGTGTATCGTCCCTTGTCTTTATCCGCCATCATCACTGCCTTATTTCACGTCTTCATTATCTCTCTTCTGGGTCATTTCTGGAGTCTTCTGACTTAGCCACGCCTCTTGGTCCTCTGAAGTCTGTTTTCCGTTGCTTCCTGCAGACAGTTCTGTTAAAGTGCACAGCTCCTGAGGTGACTGCTTTTGGATGCCTTATTAAAACAGAAGCTCTTTGACAGAGAGTCCCCAGACCATGAGCTCCCTGCGGCTCCTCCTTCCTTGCTGGTCTTCCACAGAGCCTGCTCCCGATGCAGGAAAATGCAGAGCCTCAAATGACTCATGCTGTCATGTTCCTGAGGACCTGGCACAGTTGTCTGTCCGACTGGGATGTAACCTCTTCCCTCGTCTGCCTTTTAAACTCTTCTTTATTTACCTTTCACACTTCATCCTCTGTAAGGTCTTCCCTGACCCAGCATGGAGAATTCAAGCCCACTGTGCTGCGTTCCCTAGAAGAAAGGCTATCTCGCTGTAACGTTTTCTAGCCGGTACCTGGTCAAGGCAGTGAGTGCTCGTGGAATGATAAGATGAGAGATGGGAGGATGAGCAGCAGGAACGAAACAGGACGGTAGTACTGAGGACATTTACAGGAATGGCATCCCCTCTAAAATCCATTCCCCAGAGACTTGCAGGAGTACTTGACAGTGATAACCTTGGCACCTGACTAGGTGCTCTGGGCCAAGAATAGCTCTTCCTCAGAAGCAGGTATTTTGGTCTTTTTTGCTTTAGCCAACAAGCAAACAGTAAGCAACTGTTGTCACCCATAACTATTCTGGTAGGTGATGTGTCTTTATGTCTCCATTCTGCCCTTTTCGTCTGCCTAGTTCCCAAATCCCCCTCTCTCCGTACAGCTCCAGAAGTTCCCCATGACACACAGCAAATATAACTTCTTGTATTTGGTAACATACAGTGCGCTGTACACTGGTCTGCCCCTTGCTTTTCCCGCTTGATCTCCTCTTCGTATTTGTACACAGAAAGCATCTTTGTTCTTTCCCACAGCTGCCTAACTGATGCATAAACCAGATCTTATTTTGCCAGTCTCACACTGGACACCCAAGTTGTTTACGATCGTAGAATATTAAAACAGTACTTCAGCGAACCAGCTAGTTCATAGGTCATCTCACGTGTTGACAGCACATCCGTAAGATGCAGGCTGGAAATGGAAGGTGCTGACGTATGTGTGTCTGGACAGATGCTTCCAGGATGCTCTCCACAGCTCTTCATGAAGATCATCAATTTACATTCGAACCAGCAGTGTGCAGAGCGTCCACTTCCCCACAGCCTCCTGAGTAAATTCCCAGTATGAATGTGCACTTTGTGTCTCAAGGTGGTTTTCATTTGCGCCTCTTTTACCATAAATGCAACTGGAAATTTTTCTTGTGTTTGAGCCATTTATAACATTACCGTGCGGGTGAGGAAATACTCTTTTCTGTGTATGAATTATTAATTATTAACTATGATTTTAATTATCTGCTATTAGAAACATTGTGTTGAATATTTTTATATCACTAGCATGAGCATATTTATAGAAGATACTTCTAAATGTAAAACTACTAAGCCAAAATGTATTCAGCAAACAAAATACTTTATAAACTATAATCCCATTCTAAGCTGTATGTCTATTTTCTATTTGGTCGGCTAACTGTATTTTCCAAATATGTGACATCTATAAATCTGAGAAGTGTATCAGCACATCATAAAAGTGTGACGGGGTTCAAACTGCAATAGCCACTCACTCACCTACAGCCTTTGGGTTGGCTAGTCAATCTCAAGAGTATGACTGATAGCATTCAGCTAATCAAACTAACTCCCTTCAACAAATATAAGAAGTTTACCTAATCAGGCAGAACCTGATTCTTACCTATCAGAATAATTACTGATGAGAAGAGCTACTCATAAAATAGGTTCAAGTGGGAAAAAGCCACATGTTGAGAAACCCTGTGATGGTAAGATCCATATTTTATAAAAGAATGTGCATACGGCAATAAAGATGAGGAGGTTGTGTGCTCATGCTCCTGTTCCCGGGGCGCTGGGATTGTGGAGTTCATTGCTTACCCTTGGCTTACCTAAACTTCTTACAGTTAATGTGTGCTGTTCAGTAAGTAAGACACCTTAAAATACGAGTTTCTGTTTTTTAAAGACAGGGACTGACAGTTGGACAGGAATGAACAAGATAAAATGTAGCCCGAATCACTGTTAGAATTCGCTTTCACTGTAGACATAAGATTGTTGACTGGCTTGCACAGTGGAGTACAGAGGAAAGTGACCTGTTGGCAATCAGGTCAGAGAGACCTGTCGGCGAGGGTCAAGGCCAAAGCAGCTGCCTGCTGAAGCTGCAGTCCAGCAGAACTTTAGAGTGGTGTGTGGGGGGATCGGAAGTAGGAAAGGTCAAAGTGGCCTAAGGATATGCTAAGCACTCTAAAATGTTGAAGAGACACTTAGAGGTTTACTATGTAGGCTAATTAAATGCTGTGAAATAGACAAAGTTAGATCAGTACGGGCAACATGAGGTAGCTGGTGTGTATGAACAGTGAAAATGGTAAACTCTGTCGGATTTCAAAATACACAGAGAGGACAAATATGTGCTTTAGTGGGTCCTTGGTCATTGAGTAACTGCCTGCTGGACACCAGGCACAGGACATTGGCTTCCTGTGTGACATGCTTCTGCATCTTTTTTTTAAAATATTCATTTATTTATTATGTATACAATATTCTGTCTGCAGAATAATAATAATGTATGTATATTAATGTAATGTAATAATAATGTATGCCTGCAGGCCAGAAGAGGGCACCAGACCTCATTACAGATGGTTGTTAGCCACCATGTGGTTGCTGGGAATTGAACTCAGGACCTTTGGAAGAGCAGGCAGTGCTCTTAACCACTGAGCCATCTCTCCAGCCCCATGCTTCTGCATCTTTGGGACAACTGGAGGAGGCAAATATCCTTCGATTTTCTCCTTCTTTCTCTGTGTTTGTGTTTGGAGGCTTAGAGACTTTGTGAAGTAGTTCCAAGCCAGATGTGTCCAACCTTCTGACATTGAAGTATGACATTGTCATTGTCTCCACACCTGTTTGGTCATGTTCCTAGCTATCCTGGAACACATGAGGCTGTGGGCTGCAGCTTGGAAACATCTGACCTAGGCTTTTGTCGAACTCACTTGGAGGCATGGTTATAGAGACTGATTGCACTCTTGGTATCTGCAGCATTCAGAGACGGCTTCGGTTCGTAGACATCTCCCTCTCTCTTGACCGGTATCTATGATGTTCCAGTTTTATCTCAGCATCCTAATTCTGGAGATCACATTAAAAACTCCATGATCTGCCAGGGGTAAAAGCAGGGCTGTCCCCTGTGCCCAGCACTAACCCAGTACCTGGCCCAGCATGTGAATGCACTTTGTGTTTCTGTCTCTGTTCTGCTTTGACTAGAAGCTGGTGGAATTTTCTGTTTGCAGAAAGCAGTGGAATTTTCTCTGATCGTAGTTCCATATTCTGGCTTGGACGATGCCTGAGATTCATGTACATCTCTTTTTCTGTACTCAGCATACCGCACAGATGATTCTCAGCCCTGGGTTTTGCCAGTAGTGAGGAAGGTGGAACAGAAGATTGCTAATGACAGTAGCCTCAACCACGAGTACCTGCCCATCCTGGGCCTGGCAGAGTTCCGAAACTGCGCTTCTCGCCTCGTACTTGGGGACAACAGCCCAGCTCTCAAGGAGAATCGGGTAAGTTTGGGGTATGAATAGTTTCTGTGAGTGTTTAAGAAATAAAAAAATAGAAAATTCAATTTGTTTGAAGGTATTGAAGTTTATGTCTTGAGACTTGTCAGAAAATAAATTTTTGTTATTTGTTTCTTTGAAGGAATGCTGACCTCTTTTAAATTTTATTTATTTACTGATTTTGTGTGTGTGGGATTTTGCTTGCATTCATGTCTGTGCTTCCTGTGAGTGCCTGATGCCCAAGAAGGCCAGAAGAGGGTGTTGGATTCCCTGGGACTGGAGTTGCAGATGGTTGTGAGCTGCCACGTGGGTGCTGGGAATCGGATCCAGGTCCCCTGTAAAAGTATCCAGTGCTCTTCAGGACTGAGCCATCTCTCCAGCCCAGCAAATGCATATTTAATGGCTGTGAGCAGGCAGTGTGGCCGTATCCAGAGCTTAGCTTCACTGGTTGAGTTTTGTCCAGTACATCATCAGGCAGCTGGTGACCGTCTTTGGAGTAGTTACTGGGGATGCCAAGCGAAGGGAAGTTAATGGAATCCGGAGAGCCTGGGGGAGTATAGACACGTCTCTGCCTCTGCTTTTGGCCGTAAGCAAGTCACTTACCTGCTTGGTTTCTGTATCTTCATTTTAGAGAGAAGATAATCTATAGTTCATAATCCCACTAGGAAATCTAGCATGGGGCTTTCTGAAAGTATATGCAGAATTTTGTTTATTTCTGGGGGAAAAGTTGCCTTAATTTTAACCAGATTCTCAGAAAGGGGTCTGTGGTCCCTCAACATTCAAGACCCAGAGTTCCTGCCCTGCCTAATGTTTGGTAATTCCTCTAGCCTTTCCCTTAGTGGCTCTCCTTTCACTGCCTGTGTTACAACTACAGACATGTGGAGGAATAGTGTGTATTGGAGGTGGACCCTGTGAGATAGGGAGTGTGTGCTAAGAAGTGGTGATGGAGAGATTTGAGGGAGAGGGAGACCCTTGAGGCTGCAGGTTGGACTTGAGCTGCGTTTGAAGGATGTGTGTACCCAGCCAGGGCTCTGACTCTCAGCTGTTGCCATATAGTAGTATTACCTGTGAGTTACTGTACCCTGTGACCCCCATGTCAAGCCATTTTGATCAGAATCCTGGAGGGGCGCAGCCCTCTTTTCTCCCCACAACCTGCAATGGGATTATTTTTAAAACATGCCCCCATTGACTTCAAAGTACCTGCAGGTTTGAAAACCACGAAGTAGAGAAGATAAGAAACCAGCAATACTGCTCTGGGGACAGGAGTGTGGGGAATGGCCCAGGGACAGAGGTAGTTAGAAGCAAGTCTAGGTTGTAAAGACACTTGCCTAAAGACCCAAGTTTGTGCAGGGCCTTACCTAATGAAAGTGCTGTTTGAGGGCGTAAACCCAGCTGGGTGGGTGGAAAGGGAAGAGCACCGGTCCGGTCAGGTGTTGTGCAATGAAACCAGCTGCCCTTGTTACCTTCCAGGCCACGTTGTAATGCAGGCCACGGGTCACACCTTGAAAAGGCCACATTTGTGGAGTCATGCGAGGTGTTCCTCACCTGTTGTTTATAGCAGCACGTTCCTCTCCAGGTGCCCTGATAAGCCGAATGGCAAGGTGAAGTTAAGGTTGCACATGCTGCACACGTGCCTTCCTACTCGAGCCTTGTAGGAGGCAGGTTCTGGTGAAGGTCTTGGAACCCAGGGCACTGATTAGACAAGTAATCAAAGTTTGGACTAGGTTTCTGTGGAAGGCTTTGACTTGCCTCAGGGAACTGAAGGTGTGAGATATAAGTATTCGTGGGTAGGAATGGCTTGGAAAAGCTGTCCTGAAAATCCAGCGTTTCCCCAGAAAGTGAACAGTCTTTTTTAAGAAACATGTAATAGTTGTATTAATTGTCTAAGAATTTCATGCATTGTATTTTGGTCATACTCATCTCCATTTCTTTGATATCCACCCCTCCCCCACTCTGACTTTGTGCTTTTTGCTTTTTAAAAAAATAATACCCTGAGCCCAGTTTGTACTGCCCATGTACTCATGGATATGAGGCCATCCGTCCACTGACACATGGGGCCAACCAGGCTACCTACCAGTGGCCACAGCCTTAAGAAACTGACCTTTTCTTCCTCCAGGTGCCATCAGCTCTCAATCGCTCCCCAGTTGAGGTGGGGGCTCATAGAATCCTTCACACTCCATGCTAGAGTGTTGACTGGCGTGGTTTTATATAGGTGGCCACAGCCGCTGTGGGCCCACGAGTGCAGGGGTCCAGAACATACTGTGTTGCTCCAGTCCTCCCCAGCCTCTGACTCTTTTTTTACCCCTTTCTTCAGCAGTCTCTGAGCCTGGCACACGTGTGTTTGTGTGTGTGTGTGTGTGTGTGTGTGTGTGTGTGTGAGCAGCTGGGAGTGGGGGACCGTCTCTGCATAGGCCATAGATTAATTAGTTGGGGCAGTTGTTGGCAAATGAGAGGCCATGTTGGGGAGCTGCTTCCTCTAAGAAGACTGCATTCTCACATGGTTACTTTGTTGGCAGTGTTCCTCTGTTCATGGATCTGGGTTTTGAGCTCTTAAGACTCTAAACTCATGGCCTTGACCTGGGAACACAGCCTTGGTCTAGTTCATCTACATGTGTTTTGATTTCAGAACTTAATCATCAGTCTTTATCAAATACATAAAGTCCCTATCTGGGATACTTCCCAGCAGCCGCCTTGTCCTAGGTACCAGCCGCTCCTGAGCACTGAGCCGCTCTGTCTCCTGGAAGTTCTCTCCATGTCTTAGTTCAGCCCGCCATCAGCTCATGTGGTCTTACAACAGCCTCATTGACTTTCTGGCCTCGAGTCTCCTTTTCCTCCCAGTACGATTTCCACACAACAGTTAGAGAGCTTCCCTATCAAAAGAGCTGATTGTGCCACCTGCTTCCGCCCTCCCCATGGCGCACCTCCACTGCTGCCTTGAGAAGTTGCTTCAGCCGGATCCTGCCATCCTAAGGGCATTGCTGTTCCTCAGCCCCACGGGCCTTCAGGACTCAGAACCCTTGCCTGGCCTTTCCCACTGGGTGGAATGCCCTTCTTTGCCTCCTCAGCTCTCTCGTCCCTGCCTCTAAGACCTTCAAGACCTGACCAAGGGTCACTTCTGTGCTGAATCATCCACTTTCTTAGGTGTGGCCAGTTCTTTAGGTTCTCTTGAATTATGGTGTGACTGTTGACTGTCTGGGAATAGCAGAACTCACTGTGTTTTAACTATGATGTCTAATTAAAAAATGTCCTTATTTTATTTTGTATGTGTGAGTGTTCTGCCTGCACAAATATGTGAGTCACACGTGTGCCTGGTGCCTATGGAAGTCAGAAGAGTGTTTTGGTTCCTCTGGAACTGAAGTTTCAGATGGCTGTGAGTCACTTTGTGGGTTCAGGAAACTGAAACCAGGTCCTCTTGCAAAGAGCAGCAAGTGCTGAGCTGTGTCTCCAGCGCCCTACGATGTCTAATTTTATAAGCATTTTCTCTGACAGTGCGTGATCCTGGCCAGGGATCATGGCTTGCGTATTTACTTTGCACACATTCCACATTTTAGCTCATGGGACTCTGAGAATCTCAGATGTTTGAGTTAGTCATTCACTTGCTTGTCAGAAGGGCTGGACACTTGGCTAGATGCTACTAGTATCCAGGTGACCATACAGACAACCTTTGCTTCAGCTTACTGTGTTAAAGTTGACAGAAGCTCTGGAGAGAGAGGAGAGGGAGACATGCTAGCCATGGCGGAGGAAGGGAGGCTGGATTCAGTTTTAACTGAAGTGGACAGGACAGGAAGAGGAGTGGCAGAGACATGAAGAATGAACCAGAGTAGAGCAGTAATGTTGTCCTCCTTATACAGAATCCTTTCAAGGTTGAACAGTAGCCCAAGTTCTAGGACTTTCACTGTTCCTTACTACTTTTCCATTTTCAGACTTTAGGACTCCAACAAAATATCCCTTTTCATCTCCTATAGAGCAATGTCCACATAGGTAGGAGATGTGGAGCCTGTCTTGTCCAGTTTTAACCGTTCAGCTCCTTTGTTCTGGGTACCTTTGCATAGCAACTTGAATCAAGGTGACTGACTGACTTCATGAATTGTCTGAAATTATTTCCTTTGATATTATCTACTTTCCTTTTTACCAAATATATAGGACTTTCTTGGTTAAAAATTAGTTTCTACAATGACCAAATTGCTACTTTATTCATAAAAAGTGGTTTCTGTTAATTACTGTAGTGTTTAAATCTTCAGGACCTGATCATTTGAGTGTTTGTTTGGTATTTCACATGTCATATATGTTATGAGTGCCAGGGTAGCTCATGTTAGTGAAATGGGTTTATGTTTTTAAGGAGCATTTTCAGTCTTTGCTTCTGGAACAGGAGGGAGGGCTGAGCTAGCGTCAGGATCCCCTTCCCCGCGCTGTTTTCTTTTGCTATCTTTCAGTATTAGTGTTAGCTTAGTGCCCAGCTTTGTGCTCCCCCGCCCCCGCCCCCGAGATAAGGTTTCTCTGTGTAGCCCTGACTGTCTGTCTTTGAACTCGCTCTGTGGACTAGGCTGGCTCGAACTCAGAAATCTGCCTGCCTCTGCCTCCCAAATATTCGGATTATGTGCCACCACTGCTGGCTCTCTCTCTTCAAATGACATGCTGCTGGGGATTGAACCTTGAGCTGTCCAGATGCTAGGCAAATGCCTTACCACTAAACTACATCCCCAGCCACCTCTTTTTCTTTCTAGATTTTTCCACGTGCTCCTTTTGTTCTCCTTACTCTTGTAGACACATCAGGTGACATCTAAGTCATGTCACTTCTCTACTGAAGGAGTTATGCTGAAGCCTCACTAGAATTTGAAGGGTCAAATCAAAGAAGTAGATGGAGTAACATACAGAAGACAGAGTAACCAGATCCAGAGTGGGAAGGCCTCATTTCGTGCCCACCCATGACTCTAACCAGCTCTCTGTCCTTTTGCGAACCATTTATTTCTCTCAGTCTGTTTCCTCATTTGTCAACTGGGGACACAGAATTTACTTTGAGGGGTATGTGAGGACCAAATAAGACCCAGTGTGAAAGTATTCTTGTTAATGGTAAAAACGGGGTTTCTAGTATTGCCCGTATTAGAACTCAGAGCTGAGAGGAAACTGAGGAAGGCGAGAAGAATCTGCCTGTTATCTTTGTTAGGCAGAACACATTTCCAGGGGTTAATAAACTGCGTTCTAGATCTCGATAGTGTCAAGGGCCAGCTGCAAGTGTATTTCCAGGACTCCTCCTGAAAGGAGTGATCTTGGGATGGGTACCGTACAGATGGGTTCCCTTCCAAGGCACACACTGGCATGGCCTAGGTCCTTCTACCTGTGTCAGAACGGAAGTTCCTCTTGGAGTCAGAACTGTGAGCTTGAACCTGGCCACCCTACTCACTGGCTGGTGACAGAGCAGGGGCTTTATCTCTAACCTTCCCATCTCTGTTTCCGCATTGGTGAACATGAACAGCTAATAGGATCTTGGTTAATTGTTGGAAGCTTTGATGAACTCCTACATTAGGGGATTTGCAAAGAACGGGCAGAAAGTAAGTCATCATTATTGTCTTACTCTTGTGAATATTAGCTGATGTCACCATTGTCAGTCTGTGACCCCCCAATCTTCTCTCTTAGGTCGGAGGTGTGCAGTCTTTGGGAGGAACAGGTGCACTTCGAATTGGAGCTGATTTCTTAGGGCGATGGTACAACGGCATAGACAACAAGGACACACCCATCTATGTATCGTCGCCAACCTGGGGTAAGCCTGTTAGCTGTGGGAGAGAGAGCAGAGCAGCTGGGAGGGCTGGCCTAAGGACACTCAGTGATGGCTTGGAAGGGGTAATCTATATCCGGAAGGCAGCTCGGGGTGTCTTTGAGCACTGGATTAAGCAGCATCCCGAGACAGCTGCTGCTCAGATTTCAGCTGGGGACACCTTTTCCCAGATTCTCCAGTCTTGCATTTTAGCCCATGTATAAAGGTGAATGCAGGAGGCGGCACTGTAGGCTGCAAGTCTGGAGTTCTTGTAACTGGTTTAACTTGTTCCTGGTACTCTAGCTTAGTAGCTAGGTAGGTACTCTAGCTCACAACGCCCAATGCACGCCAGGCCTGAGGGCCTGAGGCTCACCTGTGTTCCTTCTGCTTATGCCACTACCTCGTGTTTGTAAAAGCTCCTAATATTTTTCCCTTTACTTTTCAGAGAACCATAATGCCGTGTTTTCTGCTGCTGGTTTTAAGGACATCCGCTCCTATCACTACTGGGACGCAGAGAAGAGAGGCCTTGACCTCCAGGGCTTCCTGAGTGATCTGGAGGTGGGTGGTAGAGAAGGGCAGTGGAGACTTCTGCGGGGTCAGGAGCAGCAGGGAAAACTTTGGGATCAGTTGATAAGCAAGAGGCTGCTTTTTTTCCAAATCAGGTAGTGCATTTGAAATAGCATGTAAGAGAGCGCTTGTGTAAGAGCAAGATGTGAAAAGCTCAGACTGTGGTTGCCATTTGTCCTTTGATTGGGTCCCGTGTACTGCTGACCATCTCCAAAACTCCCTGCTGTGTCAGAGCTGATGGACCTTTCTTCTCCTCAGAATGCTCCCGAGTTCTCCGTCTTTGTCCTCCATGCCTGTGCACACAACCCGACCGGGACCGACCCTACTCCAGACCAGTGGAAGCAGATTGCTGCTGTCATGAAGGTACCTGCTCTTCCACAGCATCTGAAACATAGGGTGTATGGCTTAATGTTAGTTAGTTGTTAATAATTATTTAAAAGCACAGCCTGCTTATTGGAGGATCTGGAAAATGGAGAGAAGTCCAAAGAAGAAAATAGATATTAACTGTAAATCCTCTTAACCCAACAGACACTAGTAGTGTGTTAGTGGGTGGAATATTAGGGTTTGTGTAGGTTTTAAATGTACATATGTTTTATAAAGGTGAAATAATTTTGTTAATATTATTTTTGCAGCATTTCCCCCTTTTATTTCTTTATATGCACACCATTTAATGTTTGACAGCGTCAATTCTCATAGCCATAGGATCCTTTCATGAATATGCCATCTTGGGGACTGAGTAAGTCAGTTGAGGAATATTCAGGTTTATTTCAGATTTCTTGAACTGATTTATTTATGTAGTGAAACTTGATCTCTTTAGGATGCTTTCTAGATGAGAATTTCTAGCTCAAAGTGTATATTCTTCATCAATGTGCTTATGGGATACTTATGAGGCAACTCTTAGGTATTAAGCACCACTGGGGTCTGGTAGAGAACAGAGCAGGTCCAGCTCCTACCCTGAAGAGCACATAGCCGGTTTGGGAAGACCAGTTTAGTATTAAAGCGGTTGTGATGCTGTGAGACGCTGTGTGGCTGAGTTCTGTGGGCTGCCCAGCTCGGATTTTATGACTGGTGATAGGCTAGTCTTTCTGGAAGAAGTGGTTTCTGCGCTGAGTCCTGGAAGGAAAGAGATGAGAAGACATTGTCTGGGAGGACTGATGGGAAGCTGGCAAGGGCAGAGGGGGAACATGGCCACAGCCCCACCCCGGCAGACAGTGTGTCTGTCTAAGGGAAGTGAAGGACATTTGCATTGTTGCCTAGAGTTCTGGGGGATCGAGGGTAGGTAATGTGTCTAGCGAGTAAATAGGGCTGAGCCTTAAGTTCACCCTGACAACACGGTGTGGAATAGGTCAGAGGGAAGTTAGCTGAGACAGTGTCGGGAGCCATGTGACATTGGACATGTGTGGAGCGAGGCTTTCTGCAAGACAGCTGGGGGAGAAGTTGATGCGGCCAGTGTCCGAGAGAGCGTTCCTAGCAACCAGATGAAGTAGATGGTGGTGGGGAAAGGGAGGCGCAAGCAGCTCCTCAGGAGACTAGGCTGGCTGGAATCAGGGGCTAAGGTGTGCGGGAGGAGCTGCAGGATTTGAAAGGTCCACTCAGGCTTCTGGTTTGGACAGTTCAGGGGAGGGAAGAGGTTTGTCCAGTCAGTGTCAAAGTCACAAGTTCAGCATGGGGGACTCTGAAGAGGTGAGAGCAATTAGAATAGATGGCCTGCTTCATCTTGGGCAGCTAGTACCTCAGTTATCCTGCCAGGGATTCCTGCAGAAGGATCCACTGCCAGGGGACAGTGTCTCCGAGCTTCAGAAATAAGCCCTGCACCTTGATGCCAGAGCGCCGTGTGCGCGGTTAAGAAGGAAGCTGGACAAGTGGTCATTTGCTGCTTGCTGTTCAGTGAAACATATGCAAAGTGGCCGGTGGCTAAGTGAACACACACAGCAAGAAATACAAGGACAGTTCAGGGTAGAGATTCTTCCCAGGCACCAAGTGGGGACGGAAGCGCCCATGTCTGAGGCTGCTTCCAGAGGACATCCTGCTCTGACTTGCTTTTCCTCCTCGCAGCGCCGTTTTCTGTTCCCCTTCTTTGACTCAGCCTATCAGGGCTTTGCATCTGGAGACCTAGAGAAAGATGCGTGGGCTATCCGCTATTTTGTGTCTGAAGGTTTCGAGCTCTTCTGTGCCCAGTCCTTCTCCAAGAACTTCGGGCTCTACAGTGAGTGCTTTCCAGAGTCGCTGCCCTGCCTCCCTGCCCCTCAATACTGCGTCAGCAGCTAAGCCTGGTTCCTATCTTCTCCTTAGATGAGAGAGTGGGGAATCTGACCGTGGTTGGAAAAGAATCCGACGGCATCCTGCGGGTCCTTTCCCAGATGGAGAAGATTGTGCGAATCACTTGGTCCAATCCCCCTGCGCAGGGAGCACGGATCGTGGCCTCCACCCTCTCTGACCCTGAGCTCTTTAAGGAGTGGTAAGGGGCTTGCACCCTGACATGTGAGGGTGGGGTGCAGAGCTGCATTTGCCTAGGTTTTATCCTTTTATCGCAGGAGAGGCAGAACACTCTTAACCTCTCTGAACTTCAGATAAAGTGGGACTGGTACCCACATCACGTGTATGGTAGCACAGCACCTGAGATGTGCGGTAGCCCTGTGATGGATTTCGATTCTTCGTTCATCGCTGTCCAGTCCTCTCTGTAGAGCTGAAGCACAGGAGTTCCTGCAAGAATAGATTGTCTGACTTCAAGGCAGTGTGACCATTCTGGGCTCTCCCTCTTTTTGCTGTGAATTCACAGGATGATGAAATTTAGCTCCTAGACTAGACATGGTAGTAATAATAACTAATAAAGGAGTGGCGCCATTGTAACATTATACTTTAACAATAGCTACTTCAATCTTATGAAATCTTCTAGAATTTTCCACTTAATGTTTTCTGACTGTGGTTAACCAAAGATAGTTGAGACCACAGGAAGTGAAACTGTAAATAAGGGTGAAGACCTGTATTTTATCTTACTTGAGAAGACCGTGGCTTTCATGTAATGTCTGGTGAATCCATTAGGCCTGATGGAGTACATGGTCCCATTGGTCTCAGCACCCCAGTGAAGCGTGACTGGGGTGTTAATACATTACAGCCATAGTACCAGAGCAGCACTGGACTCTATCAGGAAGTGCAGTTCTTACTGACCCTTCCTTGTGTCTGTGTCTCTGGCTATTAACCCATCCGTCCAGGAACACAGGTACCATAGTAGACAGGTCATGATCTCATGTTAGGTGTTCCATTTAAACTGCAGAATGTTTTGCTTTCTGTTTGTTTGTTTTGGGTTCAGGGTCTTGCTATGTGGCTTTAGCTGACCTGGAACAGTAGACCAGGCTGGGTTCGAACTCACAAAGATCCACCTGCTTCTGCCTCCTGAGTGCTGGGATTAGAGGCAAGCGCTACCACTGCCCAACTAAATTACAGTTTTTAAACTTATGTATTTCTGTGAACTGTCTTTATCTATGTGAATGAGTGTTGATACCAGTGTCCATGTCTCAGGACAGGCAATGTGAAGACAATGGCTGACCGGATTCTGACCATGAGATCTGAACTCAGGGCACGATTAGAGGCCCTCAAGACTCCCGGGACCTGGTCTCACATCACTGAGCAGATTGGAATGTTCAGCTTTACTGGACTGAACTGTAAGTGGCCCCCAGCCTCTTGAGCACATGTGTGCGTGTGGACACAGTAGTTCTTGGCCAGCTGTTGTCAATGGGTCAGATGTTATTTTGGGTCAGAACAAATTAGGTTTTCTTAGTCATATCTCCTGAGCTATTGGAATCTCAGGAGCATTGTTGTGGTCTGCCCTCCTGACCCATGATTTTGGTATTTTCATTTTTATGGGTTGGAAAGTGGCTTAGAGCTAGCTGGGAAGTAACTTGGATCTTTAATCTATAGCCAAGTTTCTCATAAATTGCCAGGAGCCTTTGGCTTTACTTTAATCATTTACCTTAATCATAAATACTACATTTGAGTCCTTAGGTACCAAAATTCTTCCTTTTTTTTTTGTTTTTGCTTTTTCGAGACAGGGCTTTGCTGTGTAACAGCCCTGGCTTTCCTGGAACTCGCTCTGTAGTCTAGACTGGCCTCAAACTCACAGAGATCCCCCTGCCTCTGTTTCCTGAGTGCTGGGGTTGAAGGCGTGTGCCACCACTGTCTGACTTGGGACCAAAATTCTTAACAGGTCTTTGGCAGTCTCCGGGTGGCGCTCTCAAAAAGATGTTGGAAAGTTATCTCTCCTTGTCATAAATTTAAAAATCGGAGAGGTAGTTGGGATTAAAAGCTGATAGGAAATTTAGTGGGCATGATTTTGGTCAGCTGTCGGTATTGGTCCCTTATGGTAGAGGAACCATTTATTTAATAGTAATTAATTTCTGAGCACCTGCTGGGTACCTGCTGTTAGCCTGGTGCAGAGTGGCCGCTGACCTGTCCTCTTGGTAACTAGTGAGGGATGGATATGTGTTGGGTTCTGTTGTTATGTCGGCTCGGAATGCTAGTTTGAAATGGGCAGAGGAAAAAAAAAACCAAAGGAGATAAATGGAAAGACGTGATCAAGATGGTATTATAGACCCTCTTGAACGACTTTGTCGAAATGAGGCTGCCCCAGAAAGTAGCAAGTAGGTGTAGATGCAGGTGTCCTCATGTGGGGTAGAGAATTCATTGGTTGAGAAGTTATTGTGTGCACGTGTAAAAATAGTGATATGCAAATGAGCATTGGGTGTCATCTAAAAGCTTACAAGAAGGGATTACCCTCGCCCCCCATAGCTTTAGTCTACTGCTAATCAGAGTAGGAAAAGTGGTAGGAATAGACTGAACCTGGCTATTCTTAGCATTTGACATCACTTGCCATATTTTGAACAACAGTTATGGTTTTTTCTTCCCCTCATTTTAAACCAATCAGAAAGTGCCACGGCAAAGGCATATCTTCAGTGTACAAAAAGTATATTGCATCCAGGGAGGCTGAGGTTTGAATGGGGATCTAATGGTCCTTGGTCATGGAGTCTGGGTAGTTTCTCAGCCTCTTGGTTCATTCACATGTCATTTATCAGTATGTCCTGATGGGCTCCTGTTACATATATTGTGAAATGAAATGCTGAATGGAGGTTGTTAATGGTCTAAGCAGCCAGGCTGGGGAAGACACAAAGCTGGTCGTGTAACCAGTTCCTATCAATATACTGTCTTAGGTCTGATGGTTATTCTCAATGGGCAGACTTGTGTCTGGTGGTTATTCTCAATGGGCAGACTTATGTCTGGTGGTTATTCTCAATGGGCAGACTTGTGTCTGGTGGTTATTCTCAATGGGCAGACTTGTGTCTGGTGGTTATTCTCAATGGGTGGACTTATGTCTGATGGTTATTCTCAATGGGTGGACTTATGTCTGGTGGTTATTCTCAATGGGAGGGAGGGCTGTCTAATGTGCAGGGTCTGGTTGGGAGGTAATCCCAGATTCACAACTACCCTTCTGTTATAGTCATATTGTGAGCATCTTGAAAACTGGACATTAAGTACAGACAAGTCTTTCAGGATCTAATAAATAGTTTTCTATTTGTGGATTGAACAAAAGGACAAAGTAGCTCCTTTTGTTTAGCTCATCTCTGTTAAAGGGGTAGAGTACCACTGTCCTGTGGTCTCTGCATGTCCACAACTTAACTCACCATGCTGCTCTCCTGTCTTCTTCACAGCCAAGCAGGTTGAATATCTGGTCAACGAGAAGCACATCTATCTGCTGCCGAGCGGTCGAATCAACATGTGCGGATTAACCACCAAAAACCTAGATTACGTCGCTACCTCCATCCATGAAGCCGTTACCAAAATCCAGTGAAGAACACCACGTAGTCCACACCACCAAAGCGGTTCTTTGTCTTCCCTGCCTGCGCAAAC